>JAASFT010000757.1:0-13618 GCA_023333885.1 Globisporangium parvum
CCCCCCACTCACCCCCCCCCCCACACACGCACGGTCGCCAGTGTCTTGTCTCGTCGACCTCGCACTCTACGTCTTTCGTCCTCACGCACTCACTGGAGCTCTGCATGGCAGTACGCCGTCGAGATCTCTGTGAGCACACGCGCGAGCTGACTGCAGAGACTCGCGACGTCCTGCGCGGTCGCCAGTGGTGCTGGCTCGGGCGTCGCGACTGCTGCTGTCGCGCTCTTGGCTCGTGTCGCGTGCTGTCGGGACTGCCGAAAGAGCGTCTGGGGATCCATGAGCTCGCGCGCAGAGACTTCAGACGCGAGGCGCTCCATCTTGAGCGCCGTCTGCTGCTGCTGCGCCGCGCGCGCCGTCTGTTGGAACGCGCGGTAGACGCGTGTGTAGTTTGCTTGGACCGTCTCCACGACGCTCTTGTGGCCCTGCACGAGCGCTTGGACACTGCGCACGTGCGCATCGAGCGACGGGAACTTGCTCGCAAGCTGCGCAGTCGACTGCGCGGCGCGCGACGACGATGTGTCCATGTCCTGGGCGTTCGAGGCGCGTGCGATCGTGGAATACGTCGCGACGAGCCCATTGACCCACTTGTAGAAGAGCTGCTCGTCTTCGACCATCTGGACCCTGCGCACGAGACCACCAGCGCACTGAAGCGTGAGACCTTGAGGCTACTAGCGCCGCGTGACAAGCTGCTCGCACCGGTGCGCTAAGAGCTGGACGTGGCGCTCGAGCGCTGCCTTTGGCTGCGCGAGCAGCTGGACCGCGTACGCCGGCACGAGGGCCTCGCGCTCGTCTGGACGACGCTTGTGCTGACGCGTCTCGAGCTTCGCGAGCAATCGCGCGTGGTACCGCACGTACGCCTGGAGCTCGTTCACGTAGCTCTGGAGACGGCCAGCGGCAGTGTGGAGCTGCTGAATGAGCGCCTCGAACGCATCCGTGCGCCTCGCCACGTCGACTGAGGCGGCCGCGCGTGCAGTCGCGACTGCGTGCGCCTGCTGCGCTGGAGACAGCACGACGTCCTGCAAGACGCACAGCGCAGATCTAAGCCCACTGCACGCACCGGCGCCTCTGGCAAGGAGTCCCCTGTACGTACGTTTGGGTACGGCGGGAGCACAAGGAGCTCGCGAGACACGCCGACACTTCGCTGCAGGCGACAAGAGACAGCGAGGCAGAGACCGCAATGGTGCGCAGGGTGAGCGACTGCGCGCTGGTGGAGGAGCCTCCGACACGCACTCGAGTGAGAGCGACCTCGAGGATCGGGACGTGGAGCCGCTCAAAGAAGTCGCTGGACGCAAAGACCCACGCCGTTGCGAGCAGTAGGTCGGAGCTCGGAGGCAGTGGGCTGCTGTTCGCTTGGTCGTAGAACGAGCTGCAGACAAAGCCCCAGTGGTACAAGTAGAAGCGCACGAGCTCGATGCGGAGCTCTTCGTAGCCACAGGAGATGATGGACCCGTCAGTCAGTCAGTCAGTCGATCGGAGCATCACACGCAAGTGCTACGGACGCTGTGCCTCGCAGTCCCAGAGCGTCGCCTCGAGCTCCCGTGGCGCGTTCAGACTGCGCATCTCGTCTGCATCGACGTCAAAGTCTGCGAGGACGACGAGCACGAGGTCGTGCAGGAGCTTCCAGAGCTCCAAGTACTCGCGCTGCATCGAACAGATCCCGAGAGCAGCAGCGTGGTGAGACGGTCGGAAGCGCACTGTCCATAGAGCACTGGATATGCACACGCGCACCTCGCTGACTGTGCCTTTCTTCGCTTTGCGCAAGTGGTCCATGGAAATGTACGTCACGCCAACAGCATCGAGCGCCGCGAGCACGAGATACCCAAACTGCGGCGCAGACGCGCGGCTGCTGTGCCTGTTCGCTGCTGCGCTCGGAGCAGTGGCGGCATCTGCACTTGAAGCATCTGTCGCAGCAGATGGAGGTGCCGGAGACCGCGTCGGTGCCGTTCGTCTGCGTGGAGGCTGCTTCGTCGTCCCCGCTCTGCTCGAGGCGATGCCGCTTGGTCGAGCAGCTCCCCGCATTGACCCTTTAGCTGCTTGAGAGTCGCTATTTGACTCGTAGTAGTGATAAAAGTGGAGAATCTCGCTTTTATCACTATTGACTCGCAAATTGCCACTCAAGTCTCAATATATAACAAATTGATTTGGTTCGCGTCGTTTCGAGTCCCTGACAAATGGACAAGCTGAGCGACAAGCGACGTCAAGTAAGCGTGTGCTCGGCTCGTTCGTGAATGCGCTCACTCGCTCGTCTCGGTCAAACGCTCGCGTGAGATGTCACGCAGCGCAGTGCATGAGCTCCGTCACGCGTTATCCCCGCAGCCGCTGCCTCCTCCGTGCCAACGGCGCGTCCATCCAGCGCGCTACGAAATCGCGGTGAGCGGACCGCTCCCAGCGTTTGATCCGCGCGTGACAGTCAAGCAGAAGCTCCTCAGCGCCAGACAAGCGCGGGCATTCAACTGCATGGTTCACTCGGTGCGCCACATTTCGTTCCCCATGTACCTGATCGGCTACGTCCTCCGCGGCGCCGTGATCTTTGGACCCGCGGCAGTTGGACAAGTGCTTGGTCCGCTCGGACTCGTGCTGCAGCTCCCTGTGATGCTCTACGTCATGTCTGCGCTCCGCGTCGAGTTCGTTCGCGTGCTCGCTCGCACGTTCGAGTTCTGGTTCCTCGTGCTCACGGCGACTGTCTGGTCCATGAGCTTGGGGCTGTACCTCCAAGACGCACGCGCAGTGCTCGCCCCGCAGTGCTACGTCGACTTTGTGAACCTCGTGCTCATCGAGACGTACTTCCAGGACTCACGAAGTGTCGTCGTGAGCGCCGCGATCTCTGCAGCGTTCCAGCTCGCGCTCGGCGTTGGCGTCTCGCTAAGTGCCGTCGACAGCGCGCAGTCGCTCAAAGTCGCCGACTTAGATACGCACGCCCTCACGCTCAAAGACGTGCTCGTGAACACGATGGCGACCATGATCATGCTCCTCGTGCGCCTCGCGTATCGCAAAGCCGAGTCGCTCCGCAAACAGCGGCAAGCGGCAGAGTCCTGGACGCAGTCGATCAGCTACCGCTGTCGTACCATGCTGCGCGAAGTCGCAAGTTCCACCACTGCATCAGTCAACACAGGTCCAGCTTCTGGGACGAGCCTCAGCGCTGTCGAGTCGCCAGAGCAACGTCCTGTGAACGCTGACTCCAATACAGCATCTGGCATCGAGACCGTGAACGGCAAGCAGTTGCTGCGCATGCGCTTCGTGTCGGTTCCAATCGTCTTTGACGCTGTGAGCACCGTGCTCCCGTGCATCAGCGCCGTGCTCTTGCGGACGATTGAGCAATGGCCGACGCTGTTCGCTGTTGTCCATCGAGGCGCTGGAGTCGCTGGCTTCGCGCTTGTCCCTGTCGTGTTCGACTTGGGCAGCCGTGGCACGGCTGCGACGACAGCTCTTGACCAGAGCCTCTCGATCGTAGCACTTGGTGCGTCATTGGCGTTCTGGACGCCGCTGTTCTGCTGCGCGCAGCGCCAGCTCGCGAGGCGTCTCTGGACGTCGTTCGACTTTGTCTTCGTCTACTCGCAGCTCCTGCTCTCGCACCTCGCGCTCATGGACATGCTTGAGTGGCGTCCGATTGCCTGCTGCGGCGTCTTTGCGAGCTTTGTGTGGATCCAGGGCGTGCTCTCGATCGACAAGGTTCCACCAGTGATGCGCGCGCAACTTGGTTGGCGCACGTGGTTCATCGTGCCGGTGCTCCTGGCCCACATGACCACCCAACTTCTCACATGCGCCAACATCTTTGGGCGGCGCGGCTCCGGTCTGCGCAATCGCCTGCTGCTTGACCATGCGATCGGACACCACCACGTGCAGTTCTTCGTCCTGCCGTTCTTCCTCAGTCGCCAAGTCACGCTCCTGGTCTGGTGCGTGCGCATCCTCCACCGCTTCCGCACGCGCAAGAGCGAGCACGAGCTGCTACTGCTGCTTGGGAACGTCGAGTACAACTACGAGCACTGGCGCCAGGCGCAGAAGCGATCGCAGCGCGTACCGACATCAGCAGCAGCATCCCCAGCAGCAGTCGTGCCGTTGCCTCCCGTGCCACTGCGTACACTTTCGTCGGCTCGACGTCCACGAGACTCGGATCGCGAGCGGGCGTCCGCATCGAGTCGCACACCGGAAGAGAAGCTCGAGCCAGCGCCTGTCGTGCCATTCAGAGAGTGAGCGAGTCGAGCTACCGACGGAGTCGTAGCTCTCGGTGTAGCAAGCCACCGCGTGGACTGCTCCGAAGTGGAATTTCAACATATTAGAATCTTTCTATACAATACTAGAAATAATTTCTACCCAACTGGCGATCGCGACTCGGTCGCAGCCTCCTCTTGACCTCGCTCACTGCGCCGCGCTGTCGCTGTCGCTGTCGCTGTCGTCACCCCACGGACTCCTCCGCTCTTGCTTCACGCGGTAGTGCAGCAAGCTGCTGCGACTGCCGTCTTCGGTCGTGGGAAAGCGCTCGCTCTCGAGCACGTGAGGCGGTTGGGTGAGCCAGTGGCTGCTGCAGTGGCTGCTGTTGTCGTCTGCGCTGTGACGGAAGCTGCTAGCTCGCGGTCGCGCGTACGGCGGCGACCGAGCGGACGCCGGTGCTAGAGGCGTCAGTGCTGCTGGCAACGGCGTCGAGCCTCGCGAGAGCTTCGCGATGTTTGCAAGCGACGCCAGCCGCTTGATCGGCTGCTGCAGCGGCGAGCTCCGACTGCGCGATGTGCTGCTCGCAGCTGGCGAGCTGCGCTTCCCGAGCTGCAGCGACGGCCGCGCGTGCTGGTGCTGGAGGTCGCTCAGCGCTGGCAAAGGCGAGTACGTCCGGAGCGCTGGGAGGAGCGGCGACGCAACAAAGTCGCGACTCTCGCGGCGACCAGAGGCACTGCCGCCACTGGCGCTCGATGGGAACTGCGGGAGCGACTGCTGCAGTCCCAGTGGCGAGGGGCGATCAACAGGCGACTCCATGAGCAGACTCGGTCGGTCCTTCGCGAACGCGTACCCAGGAAGCACGTCCAGTGCGCGCGGCTGGAGCTGCCACGCAGGGGGCAAGTTCTTGACGGGCGACACGCCTTGGAAGCGGCTCTGCTGAGGTGACGGCGGCTGCTGCACGGAACGCTGGCGATCGTGCGGACGAAGACTCGGGCTGCTGCTGGCGCTCGCGGACGATGACGACGACGACGCGTAGCCACTTGGCTGCTGCTTGTCGCGACGCGGCTCAATTGAGTGGCGCGCGGCGCTCGGGTATGTCCCACCGGCGCTCTGGACTGGCGTGATCGCTGCGTTCGCAGCAGCAGCGGCGGCGACGGCGCTCTTGTGCTCGTTGCAGAGCCCGCCTTTCACCGCTTTGCGGTCGCACTGGGCGACGGTGCACTGCGAGTGACCGCCGTGCGCTTGGCAGTAGCTGTTCGCGAGCGCCTTCTTGCTGCAGTTCATCGAGAGGCACTTGCGGTAGCCGCCGTGGCCGACGCAGAGTCCGTCGTACTGCACGACTTTGTTGCAGTTGTCGATGCGGCAGCGCTTGCCGCCGCCGTGCGAGATGCACGCGCCGCCGCTCTGCGCGCGCTTCACGCAGCCTTCGACGCCGCACTTCTTGCCGCCGCCGTGGATCCAGCAGAAGCCGCCGGTCTGCGCGCTCTTGGTGCAGCCCTCGCGCTGACAGCGCTTGCCGCCGCCATGTGCGACGCAGAAGCCGCGGCTCACGACGCTCGTCGTGCAGCCCTGGACCGAGCACTTCTTCCCGCCGCCGTGCGAGATGCAAAAGCCGCCAGGCTTGGCGGTCTTGACGCACTCGGGGAACCCGCAGCGCCGCGCGCAGACGCGTGGTGCCGCGCCGCTAGCACTTGGTGTGCTGCTCGTTGGCGACGCGCGTTTGCGGCTCGTGGTGCTTGGCATCGCTGTTGCTGCTGCCATCATCGACGACGACGGGGACGATGTCGATGCAGAGGCTGGCGCGGGTCCGGACGACAGGTTCGCGAGTGGCACTGCAGCGTGAGGTGAGAGCGTGCGCGATCCGATAGTGAGCAATGGGCGAGTAATGGTAGCGAGATATCATGTGGTGGTGTGTCCGTCTGTGGGTGCGAGCGCAACCCAAAGATCCGTGCAGGCGACGCACCTGCGCTGCTGCTGCTGCTGCTGCTCGTGGCGGCGAAGACGAGGTGTGCGAATGGACTCGCGGCCATCATGCTCTGTCCTCTCGAAGCTGCTGCCGATCCGCTCGCTCGCTTGGTCGATCGATCGACTCTGGTGGTCGGAGGTGCGTGTGTGTGTGGAGCGTGGTCGACAGGCAGTGCGTTCTCGCCTGGGTTCGCTTGAATTGTTGTTTGGGTGCAGTGCGTTCCGCGGCTCGAACTGGAGCGAATATTATATTTACTACGAGCGACTGTGAGACGCCGATGCGGATGCGTTGGTGTGGAGCGAGGTCTGGCGCACAGCGTGAAAGTGGTGGCCGTGCTGCTGCTGGTGATGGTGCTCGGACGCGTTCAATGCTGCAATGAGCGAGACGCGCGCGAGTGCTGCCTCACGCAGCTCTCGTACGCTGTGCGCGAGCCTCGGTTGGCGTCGTCGTCGTCGTCGATGATAGTGGAGGAGGCGTGGGTGTGTCGCCGGCGACACAATGTGTGGGGCACACAATGTAGAAAAAGTTTCAGCTAATTATGAGTGCCCAAAACCGACGCTGCATACAAAAACCAAGAGGTTTGCCATGTAAAAATACATGCGAGCACTATTTATTCCAGCTTAGCTACATGTTCGCAAGGCGTTCTTCTTGCGAACATGAACTGAGTCTTGATCCAGGTGAGTAGCAGTGCGCTCATCAGTGAGCTAGACGCAAGACGCAAGACCGAGAACAGCAGAGCAGGGCGGAGATTGGTGCCGACACTGTCGCAGCGCGATATCTCACGGGGCTCGTTAAGCTGTGTGAACAGCCTCCTCCTCCAGTGCGGCGGTGCATTCCCTCCATCATCTCGTCACAATCGCGCAGCGCCACAGCGCCACAACGATTGCAGCCAGCGCGCGCGACGACGATCGCGACGACCACGACCTGCGCACCCACACATTAGCGAGCAACGATAACGCACGCCATGCGCGAACGAGTGGCGCGCACACGTGCAAAGCGATGGCCATGCTGAAAGTGCATACATCGCGAACTCGATCGATGCTTTGGTCCTATCGTCAAGACCACTACGCGTCCTAAGATGCTGACATGAGTGAGCTCGCACGATCCGTCGCGCCGCGAGCTTATCCCACGCCGGAGGCCCAAACGTTCGGGCGTCAAGAGGCAGTGGAATGGGTCTTGGTCGCACACCGCGAACCAGGTGTGCCAGGCACCAGCGTCAAAAGCACAAATACTCATGATTGAGTATTTGCGAACTTGAAACTGATCGCGTTGTTCATATTTGGGCGGGAGAGCAAACAATGCATGACGCGTGTAGCGAACGCTCTCTCCCACTTGCTTTCCGCGTACACGGCGCACGACAGAGGAGGAGGTTTCCACACAACTGCGCACTTGCGCGCGCGGCGCAAGTCGCGATTGCCAGGCAAGTCGCAAAACTCCGTTCGCGCTGACCGCGAGGGCGGATCTCGCACATGGCTTCAGTCGTGGAGGAGCAGACACAGAAACGAGCCATGAGGTCAGTTCCGACGACCACCACTCTCGATCTCAGACGACGGCATTTTGGCCAATCAGCGCACTTTGTCAAGCGCAAATGTCAACACTGTGTCGCGATCCGTCGCTTGGACATGACTCAAACATGCAAGGAAGATGACAACAGTCGTTCACTCCGAAGCTGGATGTGCGCTGACTCGCGAGAGTTCAGACCCAGGCTTCAGTGCACACGCCCGCTCCTCGAGCGAGATTCTTCCAAGCGTCCACGCGAGTGAGCGAGGAGCTTGTACCACCAGCACACCTCCGAGCTCTTCTGTCCTCACGAAGGATCGATTGGCGTCCCAGTCGCTCGCCACTCGCAGACGCGTCGAGTTTGTGGCTCTTACCGCCTGCTCGCCAGACAGATCAGGTGAGCGAACTACACCGTCTCTTCGTGCGAGGAAGCGATGCCTCGTGTCACGTTGGCTGTGTGTCTCCTATGCCGACGCGGACCTGGCAACTCGCAAGCGACGAACGTCAGCGTCCACACGCCCTTCCTTCCGCTCACTCGCGACTCTCGCACGGCGTCCATCGAATTCCGCCAGCACCACCACGGTCCGCCCGCCTGACCACTCGGACTGACCGACCCGCTCTCGCTGCACCGACACGCGTGCGGATGCATCGCACTGCGCAGGAGCGCTCTTTGAAACAGCGCGCGCGTTGAAGCTGCCTGCCACTGCGCACATGAGCGTCGCTAGCAAGCAGACTCGTGGGCGATACGCTCTCTCCCCCGTGCACTACATGTTCTCGTAACGCGCGACTTGCACTGCGACGCGAGCTACTCCTTGCACGAACACAGGCGCACGGCGAGGTCGTGCGGCTCGCAGCAATCTCTCTCTCTCGTTTATAGGTCGCAGCGTACCGATCGATCGACAGCGTCGCAGCGAGCGATTTCTGACGGAGCGTGTGCTGCGCTCGTCTCTCCGTGTTGTCCATCATCTGCGCAGCAAGTGCTCCTGAGCACGAGTCTCCTTGAACTCTCTCGCGTGCTGGCGACCACCAAGCCAATCGATCGGCCCAGCGGGCTCAACGTCGTCAGACCTTCGGCGCTAGCTCGCACCACGTATCCTGCGACGCTGCTCGAGACACCGCAGCGCGTCCTAGACGAGGCGTTGTGCCCGCTCTCGTCCACACACTCCACGCAAACGCCACTGTCCATCAACCGATGGCAGCATGCCGCCAAGACCAAGTGCAGCGAGCGCGTGGCATGACACACAGTGCATCGATTGCGAGGCACCTCTCGTTTCGCTCCTGCGGTCTGGCGTCTACTCTATCGCTCTGGCGCGTTCGACCCAGTCAGTCAGTGCCCTCACTTCTTCGCAGCGTCCTTCTTCTCCTTCTCGTACTCCGAGTAGTTGCCGTCGAAGAACACGACGTTGCCGCCGTCTTCGAACGAGATGATGTGCGTGCAGATGCGGTCGAGGAACCACCGGTCGTGCGAAATGACCATCGAGACGCCGTTGAAGTCGCTCAGCGCGGCTTCGAGCGACCGGAGCGTGTCGACATCGAGGTCGTTCGTGGGCTCGTCGAGCATGATGATGTTGTGGCCGCCGAGGAGCATCTTCGCAAGGTGCACGCGGTTGCGCTCGCCGCCGCTGAGACTCACGACCTTCTTCTCCTGCATCGGACCGCGGAGGTTAAAGCTCGCGATGTACGCGCGCGTGTTGATGCGGTCGCCGCCGATCTCGACGAACTCGTTGTCGCCCGAGATCTCTTCGTAGACCGAGTTGCGCGACCGGAGCTCTTCGCGGCTCTGGCTCACGAACCCAAGACTCGCCGTCTTCCCGAGCTCGACAGAGCCAGCATCGGGCTCTTCATGGCCGGCGATGATCTTGAACAGCGTACTCTTGCCCGTGCCGTTGCCACCGACGATGCCGACGATCGCGTGCGGTGGGATCTCGAACGACAGGTCTTTGAACAGCACGCGACCATCGTCCAAGGTCTTGGAGAGGTTGTTCACCTTGATGACCTTGTTCCCAAGACGCGGACCGGTCGGGATCACGATCTGCCCTTCCTCGACGCGCGACGACGCGCGGAAGCCGCTGCTCTCCATCTCTTCGAGCTTCTTCAAGCGCGCTTTCGACGCTTTCTTGCTCCCTTGGTGCGTCCGCGACCACTCAAGCTCAGACGCGATCTGCTTCGCGCGGATCGCGTCGGTCTTCTTCTGCATGTTGAACCGATTGCGGCGCTGCTGGAGCCACTTGGTGTAGTTCCCTTCGTACGCGTACGTCTCGCCGCGGTCGAGCTCGAGGACCCAACCAGCGACGTTGTCGAGGAAGTACCGGTCGTGCGTGATCGAGAGGACTGTGCCTGGGTAGCTCTGGAGAAAGTCTTCGAGCCACGCAACGGACTCGGCGTCCAAGTGGTTCGTTGGCTCGTCCAAGAGCAGCATGTCCGGCTTCTCGAGCAGCAAGCGGCAGAGCGCAACGCGACGGCGCTCGCCGCCAGAGAGCACTTCGACGTCCGCGTCGCGCGCGGGGACGCGCAGCGCGTGCATCGCTTTGTCGACTTCGTGCGACAGGTCCCAGCACCCGAGGTGCTCGATCTTGTCCTGGAGCTCGGCAGACTCTGCGAGCAGCGCGTCGAAGTCTGCGTCCGGCTCGCCCATCGCCATCGAGACTTCGTCAAAGCGCTTGAGCAGGTCCTGGCTCTCTTTCAAGCCATCCATGATGTTCTCGTACACGTTCTTCGTCGGGTCCAAGTGCGGCTCTTGCTGCAAGTAGCCTATGCGCAGTCCGTCTTTGACCCAGCGCTCGCCGTCGTGGTCGTTCGAGACACCGGCAATGACTTTGATGAGCGTCGACTTGCCGCTGCCATTCGAGCCCAGCACGCCGATCTTCGCGCCGCGGAGGAAGCCAAGACTCACGCGCTCAAAGAGCTTCTTGCCGCCTGGGATCGTCACACCGACGTCGCGCAAGTGGCAGACAAAGTCACCAGGCACGCCGCCACCAGCATTTGAGTTTGCAGGTGGCGCAGCGAACCCGCGTGCGAGTGGCAGCTGCGAGGCGCGCAGCCATCGCGACGGCGTCGCGCGGCGCACAAGTGGAGCGCGCAGCATCATTGTGCTCGTATGTCTTGGTTGGTTGATGCACTTTGATACGGTTAGTAATATTGCATTCCAGTTCGTAATATTTCCGCACCCTGCTTACAAAGACCAAGTCGAGCTTGCATGTGGAGTGGTGCACCGCAAAGTTCGGAATATATGACGCTCGCACTCAGGTTCGCTCGGAAAATGTATTATCTGGTCATCGGGCCACGGCCTCGATTCACTCGCAGAGTCAAAGCTGCACCAGCGCGCCAACACGTCCCTCATGCTCGGCCACGACGTCGCGAGCGCGCATGTGCAATATGCCAGAGCGTCATGGGCAAGTCGAGGAGCGCTTGCAGCGCTACGATCGAGTCAGCGGTAGCTGAGTGCTTCGTTGGAAGCGAACATCACACCCCTGTGCTGCGTGCCGAACGAGTACGGATGCATGCATCGATCGACAACGAGTTGCGGAGCTGAGAGAGCGCGAGCGAGTGCACAAACGAACCCAATGTCTTGGTTGGCACCCGAGGTGGTCGCGAGTGCCTGGAGATCATTCGTTCAAAGCGTCTCAAGCGACTCGTTCGTTGCCAGTGGTTGCCGTCCTCTGTCAATCAGGTGCAGGACCACGATTCTGAGTTGCGAATACGAATGGGTCGATGAACTCCTTGTCGTGCATTCCGTTCGGCACTGCGTCGCGCAGCGCGACGTCGCTGGAGTCGTGACCATGTTCCATGCGCGCTCACGCGCGTGGAAGAACAGATTCGATCTTGCCAGGATGGCGATCAAGACGTCGCTGCGACGAGAGCGAGTCGCGAGCGTCGACAGCTCGATCGATCACTGAAGGAGCGCTCAATCGCGTCCTTGTTCGCGCTGTCCTTGGTCGCAGCGCATGTTTGCGCTCGCTCCGTGGGTCAAAGATGACCGCGCGCAGTAATGCACGAACTAATCCGAGGTCACAAGCGCACCAGCAACCACGAATCAGGATATAGTGCCTGCCACAAAGCACTACGAGGGAGCATGCAGCAGCGCTCACGAACAAGTGTATACACTACTGGCAGCTCCCTCCTCAAGGTCGCTATGTCTGAGATGCGAGTTTCGGATTGGAGATCAAGCGGCAGCCGCTCCGATGAGCTGCATGAACAATACGTGAGTGTGTTGGTTGCTGCGGGACGCGCAGCTCGGTGCGATCTACGCTGCATCTGGTTCTGTTCAAGGGTCTCCGCTCAACGACAGCCGTGCTTTTACGTGGCTAGGCAAAAGTGCCTATCGCTCAAAGCGCCAGAAACATCTGAGCTGCGAGAAACGCGCCTCGCACTTAATCGAGCTTCAGTATCCAAACTCCTCGCTCCACAATTATACGCATTCAAAACAACGATTGTAGTTGCTTTTTCCCGCAAGCAGCAAAAATGCGCACACGAACAACTGCCTGACTCGATCCGCTGTCCATCATTCACGTGGCACAAATGTAGCGATGAGCTCGAGGAAGTCAGTTTGAGTTGCCTACATCGTGCTGCCCACGGCGGCGGCTGGCTAGCCCTGCCTGGCCTTGAGCTGCATGCGCTGCCGATGAATCGATGCGCGAAAGCATACACGCGTGTGCTTGTTAGTCCCTGTTCGCCGCGTCATCGCCGACTCGAGAGCCTCCTGTGCTCACGCTGCTGCTGGTGGCGCTGTTGGCACTCGCGCTCGCTGTCCATCACAAGACAAGCGTCGTGCGCAGATGGGGCGACTCACGTGCATGGAAGAGACGGGTTCGTCAAAGAGCGGTCCATTTTCCAGTCAGTGTGTGTGCCCCCCCTCCGCCTTCTCGCTCTCTATGTCGCGCTCGAGCATGACCTTGTGCGCGCCACTCCATTCCCCGATACACCTGACCAGCGACGGCGCCGAGTACGAGCGAGCGAGCGAGTACGTGAGGAGACATGAAGCCGCGAAAGCGCGCGAGCGCCGCAGCGTCGAGCCGCGCTCGCACGTACGCTCTACTTGCAGCGCTGGTGCTCGCCAGCGCGGCACTTACACCCGAAGCGACGCTCGCCGCGGCCACAAACACCACAACAGCACCGAGTAGCAGCAGCTCCGTGTGTGCTGCGCCAAAGTGCAAGCTCTCGAGTGGCGGCACGTGCGACCGGTCGATCGCTGGCTGCCCCGTGTGTCTCCAGTTCGTCGCTGCTACCAACACATACTCGTGCACGACGGTGACCAAGACAACAAACGCATGCCCCGACACTTTCGTGCTCTGCGCGAGCGCTGCGACGACATTAACACCGAGCACGGCTACAAGCACCACACCCACTCCGACGCCCAGCAACGTGCTCGCCCCAGTGAAAGTTGGCTCGAACGCAACCAGCGACGACGCATCGAAGCTCTCGGCATCAGGCAAGCTCACAGCATCGTCCGTCGAGACGCCAGCGCCAGAGATAGCGGCCAGCACGAAGACCAATAGCTCCGGCTCTTCGTTCCCGACGTGGATCGTGATCGGCGCGGGGACGGTCGTCGGCTGCATCTTGGCTGCTGTGCTCGGCACAATGTACGCGTCGCGCCAGACCCGCAGACATACGCGCGAAGACGAGAGTGAGAGCGTGCCTGGCTTGGGCGGCGCAAAGGACTTTGACGACTTCACGCGCGGTCCACGCGCAACGACGATCACAGAGTTCACAGACTCTGTCCTCGACCTCACGACCACGCCAGCGACGTCGACATCGTTTGCCTATGCGTCTCATGGCACAACGCGGTCAACGCAGTCGGCAGCTGACAGCTCAGTGTACCTCAAGAGCGACTCACTCTGGCGTCAGACCACGATGTCGCACCACTCGTTCCGCGGGAGTCAGCACGTGAACATGTCGTACATTGACGACCCACTGACTGCGAGCCAGCTCACGACGACCGACGCGGCGCACTCGCACTCGGCTGCGCGCGAGTCGGACGACGCGTTTCGCGGTCCGTCGCACTCG
>JAASFT010000758.1:0-13599 GCA_023333885.1 Globisporangium parvum
CGCATCAAGGCAAGACACCTAACTAGAATTCTAGCATAGAAATTCGACTGCCAGTCCTCTGGCCGAAGAAGGAGTCCAGCCTAACAAGTTAGGTTATTTGCCCCCCCCACATGCATTTGGCGCTGAGAGTCGCGAGCGCAGGCGGCCACACACGTGTCCATCGACGATGCCCAGTGCGAACGCACACAGTCTCGACTTCATTGACGCGCTTGAGAGCGACAATGCCTGTGCAGTCAACCGCCACGACGTGAGCTCGATCAGCAGTCGCCGTGCACAGCTGAGCGCGTGGCTCAGTGTCGGGACCACGAGATTTGGCATTCGCTCGCAGGATTCGCTCTACCTCGTGCGCATCGCGTACGACGCCGAGTCGGCTCGTCTTGCGATCCGCGCTGTCCATAGTTCGAGCATGGCGCAGATCACCCAGACGCACGTCGAGTTCTCAGACACGCAAGTCGCAGCGCTCGTGCAGCAGCTTGCATCCCACGCGATGACACGCGACGATGTCGTGCGTCAAGAAGTCGTGCGTCTGCTGGCGCTCGCATAGCTCACGAGAGGTACTTTCGCCGTACGATTGCAAGCAGTTCGCGCTCGCGGTATGCAAAGTCATCGAGCTGCGCTGGTAACTTGGCAAGTCGCTCAGGCGCATGCGCTGTGTAGATGGCTTCGAGGTTGTCGCGGACGCGCACACGAACTGCAGCAAAGAAGCTGTCGATCTGGTCTTGCACGAGTGCAAAGAGCGCAGTGAAAGCGGCGCGCTGATCAAGCACAGCTGCCTGCTCGTGCGCAAGACCGGTCGCTCCACTGTCCGACGGCTGCTGCTGCTGTTTGCTGTCGAGATGGATCACTGCAAACGCGTCTGCGATGCGCTGCAGTGGTGTCTCGCCGCTGCTATTCGCGACGTGCAGCGACGCACCAAGTTCGATCAACACAGCAGCCGAGAGCGCGTCGTTGTTGCGTAGCGCAGCGAGCAGTAGCGTGTCACCATCGACGACGTGGTCCATGAGCGCAGCCGGGTTGCCAGGTGCCGCGCGTCGATCAAAGAAGCCTGCAGACCCACGCATCTACTAAGTAGCGAGCCTCACTCTGGCATGCCACGCAATGGCGCGATGACAAACCGGCAGTCACGAAGGCGCACCGTACGAGTGGAACTGCGCTGGAGCGTCAAAGCCAAATGTCTTCACTTGTGTGTCGACGCTTGCATTCGTCGGGAGCGGCAGTGTCGTGAACACGCGTCGCAGCAGCGCATGGTCGCGGCGAGCAAGTGCCTGGAGTGCGTGCATATCCCAGCGATGCGGGATTAGCTTGACATCCTGCGCCAGTGGTGGCGTCTCGGTCGCCATCGTCTCCAGTTCGATCGGGCCGATCGATCGGCGCTTGCCAGCGTTGACGAGGCGCTTGCTCGCTACCGACTGAAACGACTCGGCCTTTGACGCGCCACGTGTGCTGTGTGCCGTGTGCCGTGTGCCAGGGTCACTTCGACACCACGCTCGCTCGACACCAAGTGGCTTGCTGCCGTGCTGACTGCGCTCGCACTCGCGCTCGCTCTAGCAACGAGACGCAGCAATGGGGTGCTGCTCCAAGAAACCAGTCAATGTCGCAGTCGCGGACACGTACACGAATGACAAGAAGCCTGGGGTCGCACCTGCAGCAACGCGCAAGTGCCGCGACTGCTTCTGCTGCATCCTCTTTGCCGTGTTCTGGGTCGGCATGATCGCAGTCGCGATCGTCGGACTCGTGAACGGCGAGCCGAAGCGCTTGCTCTACGGCACGGACTACAACGGCACGACGTGCGGCACTGGCGCGCGTGCAAGCACTCCGCTAACGTTCTACCCGCGCATGAGCGACGACTTGCTCGAGCAGTCGATGAACTCGTCGTCGCCGATGGACTACTCGTTCTACGGCGTCTGCGTCGCAGCGTGTCCGGCCGAGTTCACGTACTTTTGCAACTACAAGCTCGAGGCGGCGATCCAGCGCGACGCGCCCCTCACGACCGACGCGGCACGCGAGCGAGCGCGCGAGAAAGAGGCAAAGAAGCTCTTCGGCTCGCGCGGATGTTGGTTCGTTGCGATGAAGAGCACGACGGTGCTCTACCGGTGCATTCAGATGACAGAAGCGACAACGACAGCAGTCGAGACGTGCATCTTTCCAGCCGACGCACCCGAGTACTACGACACGCTACCAAGTGGCGCGAAGAAGCCAAATGCCAAGTGCCAAGTGAAGCAAGTGCGCACGATCTCGGACGCCACCGGTCCAGCGCAGACGAACCCGATCTACGACAAGCTCCAGAGCGCAGCGTCAATGATCGGGCGGTGCATTGGCGATATCACCACGACGTGGCCGCTCATCCTCGCATGCGGCGGCGTGCTCGCACTCGTGCTCGGGTTTGTGTTCCTCTTCCTCATGAAGTACTGCGCAGGGTGCGTGGTCTGGCTCACGCTCTGGGCGTTCGTGCTCCTGCTCCTGCTCTTTGCGCTCCTCTTGAGTGCCAAAGGCGGCATTATCACGAGCAATGACATTGCAAAGCTGTCGTCGTCGCTTGAAGACGCCGGCGTTGTCGCAGCAGCGCAGAACGGCCTCACGATCCCCGAGACGCTGCGTGTGAGCGAGGACAAGAAGCGCGCATACGCTGCAGCAGCGTACGTGTTCTACGTCCTCAGCGGCGTCGCGCTCTTGCTCGTGTGCTTCTTTCAGAAGAAGATCCGCATCACCGTCGGAATCATCAAAGAGGTGTCGCACGCGATCCAGCGCTTGCCGCTGCTCGTGCTCTTCCCGATCGTGCCGTTCGCGATGATCCTCGTGCTCTTCATCTACTCGGCAGTCATCGCTGCGTTCATCTACAGCTCGGGTGACATCACGCTCGACAAGCTCAGTAGCGTCACCGGGTCGCCAGCAACTGCATCGGCTGTCGCGACTGGCGCCGAGACGCTCTTGAGCAAAGTGAGCGCGAACGACGCGATGCGCGTCCTCTTTGCGTACCACTTCTTTGGCTTTCTCTGGACAAACCAGCTCATCCACGCGATCAGCATGTGCACGATCGCTGGCGCCGTCTGTCGGTACTACTGGAGCCGCGACAAGGCATCGACTGCTGAGATCGGCCGATTCCCGATCCTGTACTCGTTCAAGAACTGCTGGCGATACCACTTTGGGTCGCTCGCGTACGGCGCGCTCATCATTGCGCTCGTGCAGTTTGTTCGCGCGATCTTGCTGTACATTGACCACCAGACGCAGGGCATCCAACAGTCGAACGTGATCGTGAAGGTCGCGATGAAGGTCGTGCAGTGCTGCATGTGGTGCCTCGAAAAGTGCCTCAAGTTCCTCTCTAAGAACGCGTACATCATGATCGCGATGAACGGCCGCGGCTTCTGCACGTCGGCCAAGGATGCGTTCAAGATGATCTTTGCGAACGTCGCACAGGTCGGAACGGTCTCGATGATCTCGTTCCTGCTCTTGAGCGCGGGGAAGATCGCGATCGCAATGGCGTGTACGATCGCGATGTTTGCTGTCATTGAAGGCAAGCCGGAGGAGTTTGGCGTCGGCGGCGCGCACGAGATTGCGTCGCCGCTCGCCCCGATCCTCCTCACGACGCTCCTCGCGTGGTTCGTCGCGTCGACGTTCCTGAGCGTGTACGAGATGGCGATCGACACGATCTTGCTCTGCTTCTGCCAGGACAAGCAGCTGAACAAGGACACGGGGCAGTACTTTATGAGCGACTGCCTGCGCAAGTTTGTCGAGAGCGTCCCAGTGCCGCGTGTCCAAGTCGAGGCGCAGGCGCCGATCTAACTGATGGACCGATTGCATGAATGCCACGACCCACTCCATGCGGTTTGCAGTTGGTAGCAGGTGCGCAAGACCCATCTTCCTCCTGTCTCTACGAGTCGTCTCGTTCTCCTAGTTGCCAAAGCGACAGCACGCTGTCGCTGCTCCATGCGCTGCACAGTGGCAAAGTCTCTGAGTCTGTCCAGTCAAAGGCGACGAGCGTCGCTGGTTCAGCTGATGATGGGAGGAGGTCTACAGCGTATGCTTGCGGGTCGCCACGCTATCCGTCGGCCAGCAGCAGAACACAGAACGATCAGTCAAAGTACTTGGGTCAAAGAGATCTCAGCGACTGGACACCATCGTCGTGGCGATGCCGCGTACCTGAAACACGTGGACGCTCACGACTCGAGCGTCTGTGTGTGTCGTGAGGACGAACTGGCGTCCTGCCGCATCGAAGCGGAGCTTGTACTGAAGCAACTCACTGGTGCTACGGTCCGAGTCTCGGAACTCGCTCTGGAGCGTGTACGTGCAGTGAATCGGCGGTGCAGACATCGCTGATCGCAGCTCCGGATCGCCACCACCGTCATCTTCGCTGCTGTCGTTGCTCGTGCCATCACGAGGACTCGCGATCGAGTCGTCCGAGCACGCCCACTCTGTGATCATCACAGACGCCAGTGGCGATGATGGCGTCTCAGAGACCGAGAGACTGAGGATCGAGAGTCCATCTGGCGCCAGCGCAAGCGCTCGGATCGGATCAGCAGCGTCGTCACGTCCGCTCGTGGCTCGATGACGCGTGGCCGTGGTGGCGCTGTTCGATGATGCAGTTGCGCGCCATGAGAGCACTGGATGCCGGAGCTTCGAGTCGTAGATCTCAATGCACCCAGTGCGCGACGCCGTGGCAAAGACACTCGTGGTGCCGTCGCATGCAATGCACGCGACGTCGTCGGAGCATCGCCACACGGTTTGCCGCACGAGCTCATGCGATGGTGACGATGGAGACAGCGTTGCTGGACGCGCACGCACGAGTTGCAGGAGCTGGCGCGAGTGAGTTGGCGGGTCAGAGGCACCGGTGTGCGCGAGCGACGATGTCGTCGTGAGGAGGAGACACTGCGGCGCTTGGGATGCAGCGACGAGTTGGCTCGGCGCCATGCCACTGTCGCACTGGATCCGCGCCACGCGCTTCGCGTCGTTCATGCTCCAGAGGTTGACGGTTCCGTCTGCGAGACCGTACAGCAAGAGCTGCAGCAACACCAACGCATCGCACCATGCCAAGTAAGCAAGCGAAGAGCCAGCGCCACGCCACTTGTGTGTCCACCCACGCCAACCCACCGGGTCCTTTCGACAGACCAACGCACGTACCTGGTCGTCACCACTCCCACCACGTGATGCGCTCGACGCGACCCATGACATGGCCGTGAGCGGCGACACGAGCCGCAAAGGCGTCGACGCCACTGGCACTGGCACTGCCTCGCTCGCGTCACTTGCGTCTGCTTGCGTCGACCAGATCGTGATCGCTCGGTCTCCAAGTGTCGCCTGTGCGACGTACGCCCCATCCGGTGCGATGCGCACGAGCGCAGCAGCAGCACTACGTGCGCTAGACGACGGGGCTGCGCTGGATCCTGCACCCAGACGCTCAACTGACGTCGGCAGTGTCGCGCCACTCGCGCAGTCGAGCCTCCGCACGAGCGAGAGCGTGACTGACGCAGGACTCGGCTCACTCGGCTCTTCAGCGCGCGGTGACGGCTGTGGCAGTGGCGACAGGTCTCCGTCGCACGTGAGCGCGTCGTCTGCGCCATTCACACGTTCGGACTGCGATAGTCGGTCAAGACTCGGATCCTGCGCGGCTGGCGTGCTGTTGTCGCTCGTGCCACTGCGGGTGCTGTGGATCCCAAAGAGCTCGCCGAGCTCTTGGAGCTGCTGCGGCGAGAAGACGCCGCCGCCACTCGGTGCACCGCCGCGCGCAAAGTGCTCGACGTAGCTGTGCTGGACCATGCGGCGGAGGAGACTGTGGAGCTGCTGCCCAGCGGCTTCGAGCTTCTTGATGCGCGCATTCGCGTCGACATTGAACAGGCTACAGGTCACGACAAGGGCGAATGGTTACGGTCGCGAGCCCACGCGTTGCCTCGAGCTGGAACAGGGCAACACGGCGAGCAGACGCACCGGAGGCGATTGCACTCGGACTGACTCATGCGCAAGCGCATCTTGAGCGCTGGCTCCTCGAGGCGCGTGAGCTGGAACGCCAGGAGCTTCGGGAGCGCGACGTTCCGGAAGATGAGCGAGAGGAAGTTCCGGAGCGACGTCACGAACGCATCGAGCCAGTCGGTCGAGAAGAAGACCTGTCTCGCGTACGCAGTGCGTCCTACGAGTGTGAGTCCAAGAGCCAACAGAGGCGAGCCGGACGCCCCACAATCAGCCCGGCACTTGCGATGGACGTACCTGGAAGTACGCGTCGCTCTCGGGCTGCTGGATGAACGGCAAGATGAACCAGCGGGACCACGAGTCGCTCACGGCTGCTGCATCGCTCGCGATCGTCGCGTTGAGCTTGTTCGCGTGCACTCGCAAAGCCCAAAGGACGGCGTAGTCAAGGACGCACGCAAGCGTAGTAGCAACACACAGCACATGCACAGTGACAAGCACGCAAAGAGGATATGAAGCTTCTGAAGAACTCGACTGCGTGCTCGCGCTGCCCGGTCTTGATCGCGTTCACGACGTAGAGCCGCAGGAGCGACGTCTCGAGCGAGTGGATCGTCTAGCAGCAGCCGTCCAAGCGACCGCGTAAGAAGAGCGAGCGAGGGGTAGACTCCGCGTGCATCGATACAGAGAGAGAGAGAGAGCGCGCACCTCGGCGTACGACGCGTCGAGGTGGTTGAAGAAGCGCGCAGCGAGGAACTTCCACGTCTCGAGGAGCGCGTCGACTTGGTAGCTGCTCGCAGCACCACCGAGCATCAGCTACTGCGATGCAAAACCACACTGCGACATCCACGACTACTACGCACGTCTGCACGTAGCTCAGCAGCTGCGCAATGATCTGCTCGACGTCAAAGCCCTTGGCGCGATCGCGCTTGCGCTCGGCGCTGAACACTTGGAAGCTCTGCTCGTGCGCGCATACACAGGCACGCAGTGAGCCGTCGCGCTCGATCCAGCTGCGCAAAGCGCTCGCAGCGCGCACGCGCGTGCGCTGATAGACGTACCTTCGTGAAGCCGCGGAAGAGCAGGTACTCCATCACGAGCTCGTCGACGTGCGGCAGCAGCAGACTCGGCGGCAGCTCCATCATCGGTGGCGACATCCTAATGTCGGCACTCAATGATAATTGCGCTGACTATCTGTCTAAGATCGCAAAAGTGGTGCTCCGCCGCGGTAATGTACGCAATTGCTCCGTCTAAAAACGCGCCTGTGCATCAAGCCAACCGAGCCAGTCTGACATCACATACGCTTCCAATGACCCCAAGGCCCATTGACCGCCACGTCAGTCGCACGGAGCTCGCGCTCGTTGCGCTCGTCGCGACTGCGCACGTTGCGCTCTGCCCGTACGCAAAGGTCGAAGAGAGCTTCAACCTCCAGGCGTCGCACGACGTGCTCGTGCACGGCTTGCAGCGCGTGGATTGGTACGACCACATTGAGTTCCCAGGCGTCGTGCCGCGCACATTCATCGGCGCGCTCGCAGTCTCTGCGCTCGCGAGTCCGCTCGCATGGACCGCGCAGGCGCTCGGTCTCCGCCGCATCGCGCTGCAGTACATCGTGCGCTGGGTCCTCGCAATGTGCACGACTGCTGCGCTCGCGTACTTTAGCAAGAGCATCGCCACGCGCTTTGGCAAGGTGTGCGCTTGTGCATGTGTGTGCGCAGAGTGCGCTGTCAGCTCGCTAACGCTCTGTTGCTGCTGCTACGACTCCGGCAGGACGCTGGGCGCTTCTTCCTCCTCGTGAGCGCCTGCCAGTTCCACCTGATGTTCTACCTCGGCCGCACGCTCCCGAACGTCTACGCGCTCGTGCTCGTGCTCTGCGCCTTCGCATTCTGGCTCCAAGTACGTCGCGCACAGCTGAGCCGCTCAGCTTCGCAGAGCGAGAGACGCGCGCTGCTAACACCTTGTACGACGGCTCGCTCTCTCACTCACGGATTGATGGTCTGTGGTCTGCGGTAGGACGCGTGGAAGCCCGTGGTCTTCCTCCTGTCGTTCACGACGATCGTCTTTCGCGGCGACACGGCCGTGCTCTTTGCGCCGATCCTGCTCTCGATGCTCATTGCGCGGCCGTCTGCGCTCTTTGCGATCATCGGCTGGGGCCTCACGGCGACCGTCGCGTCGCTCGCCCTCACAGTCGCCGTGGACTCGTACTTCTGGTGCGACGGTCGCGAGCAGCAGACTGCCTGGCCGACCGAGTGGCCGCACGCCGCACGAGAGCTTGCGGGATCGACTGACCATGCGACTGTGTCCTGCGGTGTGTCTAACAGGCAGCGCTGGCTCTGGCCCGAAGGCGAAGTGCTCTGGTTCAACACCGTGGAGAACAAGAGCCACGAGTGGGGCGTGCTCCCGCCGCTCTGGTACTTCTACTCGGCGCTGCCGCGTGCGCTCCTTGCGACTGCGCTGCTCGTGCCGTTTGGCGTGAGGTGCGTTCGACTGCCGTGTGATCTGCGTTCGGACCGACGTTGCTTCGTCCCTCACTCCCTCACCCATCGCTCTCGCTGCTCTCTCTTGCCAGCTCGCTCCTGCCAGCGATCGTTCGCGCCAAGTCCTGGGCTGAGCTCCGCACGGCACTACGCACGGCGCCAATCGTCGACCGCAGCGTCGCAGCGTTTGTCTGGCCCATTGGTCTCTACCTCGCGCTCTTCTCGCTCCTGCCGCACAAGGAGCTCCGCTTTGTCTTCAACGCCATTCCGATGCTCAACATGGCCGCTGCAGTCGTGCGTCTGCTCTCTCTCTCGCCCTCTCTCGCTATCTTGCGAGTACTCTACTGCCCATTGTCCTACACACTCACGATCGTCTCTCTCTCTCTCTCCACGACTGTGTGACGCACACACAGGGCTTTGCCAAGCTCTACCGTGCGCGCGAGAAGGTCGGTTTGCTTGCTATCGTCCTGACCGACTGGCGCCTTAAGTGCGTCTCGACTGCGTCTGAAGAGCTGCCTCTCGCGAATGTGTCTGTGCGCCGTAGACGCTGCTGCCTCTGCTCGGTGCAGTTGCGTGTCTCGCTGCCACGGGTCTTGGCGCCGCTTTCTTCTTCTCCGCGTCCTACGTCAACTACCCAGGTACATGGACCGCCTCGTGCGCTCATGGACACGACCGTCTACTGCATCCAAACTGCTCGTCCTTGTCGTCTCGACCCACTCACTCACTCACCCACTCACTCACTCACTCTCGATCCGCCGGTGATCCCCACCAGGCGGCGAGGCGTTTGCGTATCTGCACCAAGTCGCGTCCAGTGAGCGCAACGTGCCGCGCACGGTGCACATTGACGTCCCAGCTGCGATGACTGGCGTCTCGCGCTTTGGTGAAGAGTTTCGTCCAACGTGGAGGTGCGCGACTGCGCATCTGTGTGGAGTAGCGACGACGGAGCCATCGCCAGTGGCGACTGAGTCTACCGGCGTTTGCCTTTGTCTCTGCCTTGACTAGCTACTCAAAGGACGAAGCTGCAACGACGCTCGAGACGCTGCGTGCATTCGACTACGTGCTCACGGGTCAAGCGCCTGAGGCACTCGCAGCAGACTTTGTGCTGCTCAAGGCGTTCGCGACGTTCGAGCGCGTGCAGCTGACGCCACTGCCGCCGCGCATCCAGACGCGCGACTCCATCTTTGTGCTGCAGAACCGAGCGCTTGCGTCCGAGCAGCGCACTGCAGACACTGGCTAGCGCGAGACAGCCGCATACGTGTGCAAGCGAGCGAGTGGCAGCCAGCCAGCCAGCCAGCCAAACAGAGTGGAGAAGACACGCGACGGATTCATTTGTCCACGCACATACACGCCGCTCGTCGTCCGTGCACCTACCTACCTACACACACCCTGAGTGCTTGTGCGGCGTATCGTGGGCATGGACATCCCGCGAAGCACGGAGAGCATGTGATGCTCGTGGCGTTCTGCTGCTCTCTAGTTGCTTCGATTCCCATGGAGCTACACATTCAACCTTGGATTGGAAGAATTGGACCATCGCGACTCAACGTCCATACATACATCATCGCGTGCTTCCAGACACCTCACACTCGTAGCTACGTCGCTCACTCACTTGCCTACTGCTACTACGTCCTCTTCGTCGTCGTCCTCTCCGTCTTCCTAGCGACTACAGTCCGCGCTTTATATCAACCGATTGAGAGAGGAGACTCACGCGCCACGGACTAGCAGTACGAGTCCTTCATGAGCTCGAGCACAACGCTCAGCTCTTCGCCAGTGAACTCGGGCGCGGCTGGGTTCATCGGCGGCGGCACAGAGAAGCCACCAAACTTCATCGAGTCGTCGTGCTGCGGTGGCGGACGCAGGACGTGGTGCGTCGGCAAGTGGTGGTGCTGCTGCTGCGGCTGCGACGATGACGACTGCTGGTGCTGGTGGCCACTGCTGCTGCTGCTGCTGCTGTGGTGGTGCACGGACGACTGGTGCTGCTGCTGGTCGTAGTCCTCGTTTCCATCTGACGAGGTGCCGGACCGCACGTGGCCACCGTAGTGCGACGGCCCAAACGCTGACGACCGCGCGTAGCTGCTGTCGGAGCTGAGCGAGAACGACGGCGTGTCGTAGCTGCTTGAGCGCGAGTGGTGGTACTGCGGGAGCCCAAGGACCGGCGACTCGCTCAGTGGAAACGCCGAGTGCCCCGCGATCGCAGACTTGCTCGAGCTGCTGCTGCTGCCACTGCGGTGGTGGCGCGGCTCGAGACTGTACACCTGGTCGAGTCCGTCTGCCGATCGCTTTGGCTCTTTCGCGAACAGCGATAAGCTCGCGTCGCTGGTGCTGCTACTGCCAAAGAACGGCGGCCCCAAGAGCTTGCGCGGTCCAAGCGATGGCGACGGTCCTCCTCCGCTTCCTCCTCCTCCTGCTGCTGCTGCTGTCCTGGGCTTGTCGCTGAACGCGCTGTAGAGGAAGCTACTACTGCTGCTGCTGCTCGACGCGTGCTGCTGCTGGGAATGCGACTGGTACGACGACTGCGCACTGTGGTCGTACTCGTGGCGACTGGCGTGGTGGGCCTGGTGGTCGCCCAAGAAGTAGTCCGGGTCGCTCTTGATCGCGCTGTTGCGGAGACTCACGTTGTTCTCTTGGTCGGCGAGTCCAGTGGGCATGGCCACAGAGGCGACTGCTGCGCCAGCGGACTGCGCGCTTGCATAGGTGTGCTGAGTCTGCTGCCCCGCGCCGACGATGATGCCGTGGTGGAGCTTCTGGTGCTGCGCGAACTCTTTGTAGTTGTCGCAGCTCCACGAGCAGTTCACGCCGATGCAGCGGAAGAGGTTCTGGCCGTCGGGGAAGTGGATGCGCATGTGGCGCTTGAGCTTCGTGCTCGTGTTGAAGCGCTTGCCGCACGTCGCAAAGATGCACGGGTACGGCCGCTCGCCGCTGTGGATGCGCTTGTGGCGACTGAGGTTCCCCGACGTGTTGAAGCGCTGCGTGCAGCCGTCTTCGTCGCACGCGTACGGCTTGTTGCCAGTGTGGATGCGCTGGTGGCGCCGCAGCGCGAACGACCGCGGGAACTGCTTGCCGCAGTGCACCTCGGAGCAAATGAACACGTCCTTCTTGCTCACTTTCTTCGCCTTCTTGCTGCTGCTGCTGCCGATGTCCGTTGCGAGCGTGAGGCCATCGCCACTGCTGCTACTGCTGCTGTTGGCGCTGATGGTGTCGCGGCTCATGGTCGCGCTACCGCCGCGGAGACTGCTGGCGCCGGTGATGTCGCCCCACACAGATGCACCGGCTGAGCTGGCGCTGGTCATGTCGAGATGGTGCTGCTGGTGGTGGTGCGACTGGTGGTGCGTTTGCCACGTAGCCATGTCGCGCGACGGCGGAGGTGCGAGGTGATGGTGCTGGAGCTGGTGCGACGGATGCGGATGGAGGCTGAGGAGCCCGTTTCCAGCGACGCTGGTCGAGGCCCCGAAGCGATTGTCAGCGAGCCCTCCGCCGCCGCCGCTGCCCGCGCTGCCGTCATCGTGCGAGAGCATACTCGAGTGTGTCGAGTCGCGGGATTGATTTTGCGAAGTGGAGCGGCCGCGCGCGGACCTCCTCCTCCTTGTGCCAACACACTCGCACACCGCGCCGCCGCCATGTGCCTGCCAGCGCTCATCACCATCACATCGAGAGAGAGAAATCGCTGATGACGAAAATGTTGCGCAAAGCACTCGTTTTCAGTATAGCAGTCAGTTTCCTCGACATTTGAGAGCATCGCCGCTAGGTTCGCACATATCCGCCCTTCAGAGGATTTGCTTTTAAACGAGAGCCTCAAAGGGACTTGAGTGTTGTATCGACTGTGGTCGCAGAAAAACTCGGAACGGTTTTAAAAGCAATTCTCAGCCGCGGTTGATTCAGAAAAAGCGGATGTAACAGAGATGTCGCTGTAAAGGAACCAATTGTCGACCAGAGTTGAAATGATCTCTCTGGTCTATTTTCAAGATCTAACAGTTGTACAATATAGACATGTGTTATGAATATATTGTGATTGTCGGGAACATTACAGTCACTATTTCCATTATTGCGTAAATGCAAGACTTTTGCACAATTGTCGTTCAGACCTTTGTGTCTGCACTACGTTTCAACAATGGTTTCAACTGTGTGTTTCAACGCTACACGCCTGACCTGAGCTCAAGGATAGTTGTGTTGTTTTTCACACTATTGTTATCTGTCGTCTTGACTATATGAGAAACAGGAGATATTATTGAGCATCGTATCGTATTGTGGATAATGTCAAGAAATACGATCCGGTTTTACGTGAGAGCCTACATTTGCATGGAAATGTGTTTGCGTTAAGTACACAGGTACTCAAAGTACGCGTTCCAATTTTTTGCACCCTTCTTTTGTCCTTTTGAGTTCGAGTTCGAGCTTCGCACCGATAAGCACACGCGCCAACGCTTGAGAGCTCTCAAGCTCGCGCTCTTGAGCAGCAGAACTGGTGCTAGACTGTGCACTGATTATCGTACGGCGCTCCGAGCGCTGCGGTGTCATCCGCGTTTGCGACAGAGATCCCTTGAGACCGAGCAGTTATGTGCGCTTTATGCATGCTCCTGTCGATGTGTGCGTGCAAGTCAATGTTTGAAGAGGCTCTGCCGCCGAGCGGTCACAAGTAACACGATGTGCGCAGCAGCCTCGACCGCCAGCACTATGCGTCGGCAACTTCAAATACGAGAGCTCTTGCCGAGCTCGCCATGGACTCGATCACTTTCATCAAACGTCCGACTTGCTCAAGAGCTCATGACGGCGACTTGCGCAGCATTCGAGTCTCGGGGAGACCAGCACATCTTCGTTTCCGAGTGAGTACTAGTATAGTCAGCTCAAGTAAAACCGCACCGCTGACAAAGAGCATCTCCATAAACTTACAGTGTAAAGACAGTCCAGGATCACGCGAACCAAGCAGAGCCGCGCGCACTCAGATGGAGAACAGCTTACAAAATCCAAGTCTGTTTGCCCGTTTCCGAATTTCCAGCGCCGCTAATGGATACCAAACTGAACGCTTTCGAGCGGCTAAGTGCGCAGCACATCACATCGGCGGACCGAACGACATCGTCGTCGTCAGTCTCGGCACACGGCTCAACTAACGCCAGCATGCTCCGACGGCAGCTCAAGCGACCGCGCACTGCGCCGCGTGTGACGACGACGCCAGCGACTGCCGGAGCAGCTCCTGCAATCGAAGACGGCCTCATTGACGGAGAGACGGATGACTGGGACGCGTCTGCCG
>JAASFT010000759.1:0-13596 GCA_023333885.1 Globisporangium parvum
ACACTGTTGCCTGGAAGCGCCTACATGCTGCTCCATCAAGTGACTTCGAATGGACGAACTGACCTAGAGATCGACTGGACTCGCTTCAGATGAGCTGCGATTCAATGCCAATGAAGTGCAGGCGCGTAGCTGCGATGCAGGAGCTTGGTCGCAAGTAGCAAGGCACTGTCTCCACTTGTAGTGTTACTTGCCGAACAGCCAAAGCTTGGTGGAGTGAGTCGGAGTCGCCCGCCCGCCGCGCCAAACGAATGAGCACCGATGTACATATGAACGGAACTCCATTGCGGCGTCGACGAGCAGCAGGCAAGTGGCTCACTCAACTTGGTTCTCATGTCGCCTTGTCCTGCTCCAAGTCGACGCTCAACACGACATGCACAACCACTCAGCATCCACATGCAGCACACTCCACTCGCACAACGGTCACTCTGCGCTGAGCTCGCCGTTCAGCTGCTCGTTGGCGTTCTCGCCCTTGATCTGCTCGCGTTTGATTCCGATAGTGGCAGCAGTCCCGAGGTTGCTCCGAGCCGACTCAATCGACTCGGTCTTCACACTGCGTGCCTCGCTCAACGATCTCGCTCGCTTCGTTCCTCGCGCTGCCTCTTCATGCTGCGTAGACTGTTGCTTCAAGTCGCGATTGGTGCTGACTGGGAGAGATGGCGCCACCTCAGCCGCCACCGCGGCCGTGTTGCACACTGTTTGGGCCACCGTCAGCGCCGGATCCAGCAGCAGCAGCTCCTCTTCGAGCTGATGCACACGTGCTCCTCCAGCCTGGCGAGAGCTGTCGCGTTCGTCTTGGCGCACTGGACCCCTCTCGTCGTTGTGACGCGTTTTGCAAGCAGCGTTCTCTGCTTACGACACACAAGCGCGCTGTAGCACGTACCTCAGCTGCAAGACACCGCAGCCGCAGCAGCAGCAGCTACGTGCGACCTTCACAGCGAGCAAATGCTGCAGCGATGAGTGAGTCCATCCATCTCGCTTGAGCGACAGCACTTGGCCACCTGCCAGAGCTTGTATGTCTGTCGAAAAGTGTAGCCATGTCTGTCGAAAAGTGTAGCCATGTCTGTCGAAAAGTGTAGCCATGTATCTCAATTTGGTTTGCAGCGACAGTGCGCGATCGCATGTGTCGTCTGCTCACAGCAGCGCGAGTCGCGGACAACAAGCCTCGCTATGCGCGACGACGCAGTAGCAGTGCTCTGCGGACTCGTGCGCAGCAGTAGCTGCAATGACGCACTACTCGAGCACGCAGCCCTGCGAGTCTGGAAAGCGCTCCAGCAGTCAGACAGCAGCGTCCGCAGCAGCGAGGACGCTGGCATCGCACGCCGCGCACTTTTGGCAGCAGACAAGAAGACGTGGAATCGCATGGCCAAGCTGCTGTTCACGTCCAGTGCCAGTGTTGCCCACGCAGTCGCAGCAGTCATGAGCGCTGCCGTGGTGTCGACCCCTCGCGTTGCATCGACACTGGGCAGCGTCACAGAGACCGCTCCTGACAACAACAGCTTCAACAAGGCAGCAGACCCGCAGATACTTCAGTACAAGAGTGTTCACGAGCGCATCTGGCGCACCGAGTGGTGGCCGCGCATCCTCGAGAAGCTCGAGGATTGCCGCGACGCTTGTGCGCTCGGAGCACGGAGCGAGGACATCTCGATCTGCGAGCAGTTGCTTCACGTCGTCAACGCCGTGCTCTTGCGCTGCGACTGCGAAGATCCAAGCGGCGGAGCAGACACCAAGAGTGGCAGCAGTGACGACGCGACTCGGATCAGCGCGGCCATTCAGCTCGTACTCGTGCTGTGTACATCGTGCGTCAAGCGGGTTGCAAGTGCAGCGACGCGCGTGCTGCTCTCGCTCTTGCAGCACCGTGGGAGCAGCATCAGTGCAGCGACGATAACAGTGCTCGCGCGCGACGCACGCGTCGTCGAGACTATCGGCCAATGGCTCATGCAGAGTGCAGCAGAAGACAGCGAAGGCGACAGCTCAAGGCGACGAAACAACAGCAACAGCTCCGTCGAGACCGAAACCGAGACACTGACGCAGCAATGCGCGTATTTGGAGCTGCTCGAGGCATTGGCAGCACTGACAGCAGTCGGCATCGACGCCATGACGCCGCAGCCGCCAGCTTCGCTGCTGCGAGCGTCTTTGGATGCGCTCGACGTCTTGCAGCTGGGCACGCCGTTCCTCTCGAGTTCATGCCCGGCGTTGCAAGAGCGAGCCCTGCGTCTGCTCCACACTGCGGTGCATGTGAACGGCACCAGCACGGACACAAAGAGGAGCAGCATCGTATCAGCAGCTGCACCAACACAGCAGCACAACTGCCACAGCCGCCAAATCTGCAGCACGATTCGCGTCTCGGGACTGCTCATCACGATCTGCTGGCTCATGGGCCACACCCACCGAGCTGTGGCACTCGCAGCAGCAGCGCTGACGGATGCAGTGATTGAGCACTCGCCGACACCCGACATTCTCCGCGCACTGCTCGAGCAGGGCTGTGCGATCGTACTCGCGACGGTGTCGACGAACGAGACGAGCAGCAGCGAGCACTCGCAGCACGAGGCGACAGTGAAATGCATCCAAAGCACCCGATGCCAACCATCACGACCGAGTCGAGGCTGCTCCGAGCTGCTCGAGTGGATGGCGCACCAGACCGTCCGCGGGCATGTGCTGTCTGCTGCAACGAGCTCCGTGCTGCGCTCGAGCAACGCGCTCTTGCAGAAGAACGTGCTGCTCTCGCTGCTTCTTCTGAGCCAGCGCAGCGCCGCACTCAAGCAGGCGCTGACAGTGCAGCAGCAGGATGACGACGACACTGGAGACGACGCTGGCGACGAGCGATTCCTAGACGACGTTGCGTTTGTTGCATTCGACAGCAGCGAAGACGGTCGCCTCGCAGCATTGGTGCTCGCAGCGACACTCAGCTGGTGCGACCGAGCCTCGACGCTCAAGCTCGACGGCGCCGGCAGCAGCTTCCGACACAGCAAACGCAGCATACAGACGGAGTCGCCCAACATGGACGCACGCGGCACTGTCCATACCAGCATTCCGCCAGTGATCACTCTCGCGCATCGACGCAACGGAGTCGCTCGCGTCGACGGCGCGCTCTTGTACACGCGCAGCAAGTTCGTTCGGCGCTGGTTCGATGCAGCTGCGGCAACGACAGCAGTCGCAGTGCCAGCACTGACGCCGCGCGCAAGCGAGCCTGCGCTGCTCGAGCTCCACGCACTCGACGTAGCGAGCACGATCGCACTGTTTGCCGAGGTGCTACCCAAGTCGCAGCGCGAAGCCGCCAAGATCTTGCAGCACTCGCCTGTCGATGCACTGCTCGCACTGCTGGAGCTCTCGCAGCGCCTCGAGTGCGCCACGAGCTGGCACTTTGCCACGTTCGCGCTCACGCACGCACTGGACGCAGCGAACTGGTTTGTCGTCTTTGGCGCTGCAGCGAGACTCAACCACCCGTCCCTGACGCTTCGAGCTGTGCGCGTCGCACTCGCAGGCTACGAACTAGCGATGGCATCACATAGCGATGGTAGCGGTGCCGCGAGCATCGAGAGTCCACGTCATGGTGATAGCAGTAGGTTGCTTGGCAATCCTGCATCGACGCGACTCGTCTCGGAGCTCAAGACAGCAGCATGCTACATGTACCGAGCGCTCTTTGACGCCAATGAACAGCGCTCGTCGTGATCGTGGCACCAGCCACGTGCGCACTCCAGTGGTCTGATCAATCGACTCACGCGCGAGCAAGCGAGCGAGCGGTAGAAGCGAGAGTATGGTTGGCACACGAGCCAGCCTCGTGGACTTGGATCGCGACTTCGTGAGCCGCGAGCGAGAAACGGTTGACGGACGTGACGACGCGACACATCGCGACGAGGCACGTGTGAGTCCGCAAGCGCGGCGCTCCTCTTCGCGGCGCTACTAGTCATGCGCGACGTCGCTGCGCACATGCTCCCGCTGCTGCAGCAAGCGCAGAGCAAGCTCGAGCGACCTGCGGATGGATCGTTCGTACCGCTCGCGCTCACGCTGGCGTGTCTGCTACAGCAACTACCGTCGGGTCTCGCGCCGCCTCCTGATGTGCTCTCACTCCACCAGCTCGACTGCTTGCCGGAACCTGTCTTGGCGCACAAGCTCCACGCCTTGCTCTACGGTCGCGAGAGCGATCCACGCAAAGCGCTGGCGTTTGTCGGCGCGATCGTGCAGTACGTCCGCGTGGCGCGCGCGCTCCTGCGCATCTGCCACGAGCACGTGGCAAACAAGCGCTCGACGCTCGACGCCACGCAGCACGTCGTCGGGGTCGTCGCTGACGCGCTCGGAGGCGATGTGGAGCTGGAGCAGGAGCGATCAGACGATGAGAGCGTTGAGAACGACGAGCTGCCGGCAAGGACCGACGAGAAGGATCAAGTGTGGACCAAGGACGCCACTCGCTCGCACGACCAGCGTGACGGCACTGACACTAAATGCACGATGCCTCCAAGCGCATCGCCACCGACTCTACCAACCACTGCGGCTTTGGTTGGACCAAGTGCTTCTGCTACTGCGTCGACTCCAGCACGGGCTGTGAACCCGTCGGCAGTGATGAAGCGTGCAGTGGTGCGGGATGTAGGCGACGGCAGCGCGGTGGTCGAGGTCATGCGCAAGTACTCGGCCGACGAGCGCATCCAGACGCGTGGTGCGCGCACTGCGGTCCGTCCTGCGTCAGCAGCAGCAGCAGCAGCGCACTGGTGGTGGTAAGGTGTCAACAGCAGTAGCAGAGACAGTGGCGCCAGAGTCGCGTCAGCAGCGAAAGCACCATTCGTCTCGCAACGCCATGCGTGGACGTGCGGCCAGCATGGCGTCGAGCGCGAGCGACGGTGGCAGCAGCAGCAGCAGCAGCGAGAGCGAGATGCCAGCGCTCGACGCATCTCACGCGCACCTGCGCGAACCGATCCAGTGCGTCATCGATACCATGAAGCGCCACGCAGAGAACCTCTCGCTCCAGCGCGACGCACTGCTCTGTTTGTCCGAGTACGTGAGCGGCCGTGGGCGCCAGCAAGTTGCAGTCGTCACGTCAAGCGGCGGCATCGCATCGATCATGGACGCGATGGCGCGCCTTCCTGACGATCTCGAAGCGAATGTCGGCGGACTGTCGGTGCTCGCGCACCCGCAGATCGCAGGTGCCGCTGCCTGTCTACGAATGCTGCGCTTGTGTCGAGAGCGTGTTGAGCCTGAACTATGAGCTTGGCATGTCTGTCTTTGACGATCTCGCACGCACTCACTCACCGCACTCTCTCGCCTCTCTCTCTCTCGCCCCTTGCTTGCTCGCGCGCGCTCAAGATGAGTCGACTCTGCGCGTGAACCCAGAGAGCCGTCGGCTCGTGCTCTCGGCCATGAAGCGCTTCCCGCTCAGCGAGCAGGTCCAAGGGCTGAGCTGCCTCGCACTCGCAAACCTGAGCGTGCGCCACGGTGCGTACATCAGCGAGCACACGCGCGCGTGTGTATGAGCCGTGACGTTGGGATGTGGCTAGTCTCACTCGACTCGACGATGTCTGGCTGCTGTCGTTCAATGCTCGAAACAGAGGAGAGTCTGCTCGAGATCGTTGCCAAGGGCGGACTCGAAGCCGTCGTCGCAGCGATGGCGCGGTTCCCAAACACGAGCATGCTCCAGGCAGCCGGGTGCTGGCTGCTGGGCATCGTCAGCGCTACGAGCGGTGTGCTTCTTGCTTCGTGCTCGGTGCTTCTTGCTGTATGAGTCTAGCGATCAGCATGTGAGCTGCAGTAGTACGACTCAGCGCTGTTGATGCATTGATGGACGTGTGAACAGCGGAGATGGCGACCGCATGCCTTGATGCTGGCGCACTCCCAGTGTGCGAGCGCGCTCGCGTGCGCTTCGCAGCCGACGCAAACGTGCAGCAGGACGCGCTCTTTGCGATTCGGCACCTCGTGGGCAGCAGCAGCAGCAGCAGAAGCGACGGAGACGCCAGTAGCAGCAGCGACAGTGCGCCACCGCTCCTGCCTCAGCAGTGTGCGCTCCAGTGAGCCCGACAAAGACGGATCGACGCAGCAAGACTAGCCGTTCGATCGAGGACCGAGACGAACGTCGAACAGGCTGTTGCCTCAGACCACGTACAGCCACAGCACGTTCATGCGCTCGCTCACTCACGACGCGTACTCAGCGCAGGTGTAGACGCTGCCTCTCTCTCTCGAGCCTTCGCACCGTCCAAGACGGCGGCAGACGCGTCTGGAGCATACGATCCGACAACCAGGAGCTGCACCCAACGCTGTCTCGAAGCACCCGACGACTTTGCGCTGCCGCTTGCAACGCGCATCGCCACTCGGTGGCGTCCCTTGCATGGAGCTGGAGCAAAGAAGGCAACGGCAACGCAGCACTTCCACTCACTCGAGTCTCTCCCAGACGCACTCCGTTCATAAATACTGGCGGCGTCCCGACTGCTGCTGCTGTCCAACGTCCTCGAGGACACGAGCTTCAGTCGCTCACGCCCTGCTTACGAAAGCATCGTCCATACGCGACTGCGTGTCGCTGCTGGCGTACGTCGCCAAGACGTCTCCATCCCCATCAGCCAAAGAGCGCAAAGAGCGGCGCGACGGCGTTGCTCTCCCATCGCAGGAGCGCCATCGCGATCTGGTACTTCCACCGCACGGCGTGCTGCGCGCTCTTGTGGTCGAGCAAGTTGCCGCCAAACGTGACGTCGCAACCGAGACGCTTGCGGCGGTGTTCGCACTGGTATGGAGCGTGGCTGTCGCCACTGCTGGTCGCCCACGGCGCGTACTGCTGCTGCTCGTCGGAATGGTGATGAGGCATGGCGTAGGCGCTATGGTACGGACTTCCAGGGCTGCTGGGGCCGTCCATCGGGTCCGTGATCAAGAGCCAGTAGAACATATCCATCCACTGGACGTTCGGGTCGTCGTCGTCGTCGACGTACACGTGTGGGTTGTGCGACCGGAAGCAGATGAGGTACCCGTGCTCGAGCTTGATGCGGAAGAGGAGGAAGATCGTGCGGAAGATCGGCGCCGTCGCGCTCTCTTGCAAGTCGCGCCGGATCAAGAGCGTGTCGTCGTTGATCGTCTGGAGGATCTCGAGCTTCTGCACCGAGGCGTAGATGCCGTGGTAGAGCTCAAAGTCGCAGTACATGGCCCAGCTCTTCTCCACGAGCTCCTCGGCGCCGATCGTGTGAATGCGCTTGGTGAAGTTGAACTGCACGCGGCCGTCGGGTGTGATGCGCTGGTGCTGCGTCCAGCCCATGGTCTGCTGCTCCTGCTCGCTCGACGCCATGCGCTGCATGCTCTCGAAGAACGACGTTGCTTGGTGGTGCGAGTCGAGCATGATCTCGCGCGCTTCGGCGTCCGACAGTGGCTTGAAGTGGATCGTCCCAAACGAGTGCTTGAACCGGAGGTAGTCAGGGATCTAGCGCACATGACATGGCACGACACGTCACGACACGTGTGTGCGTGCTTGCACCCCATTGCAAAGCGGCAGACGTACGGTAAAGTCGCTCTGGAGCCGCTGAAAGTGCTCGCCGAGCGTGTCGTAGACCATGAGCCGGTCTCGCAAGTCCGTGCTCTCGGCGCGCAAGCCGCGCACTTCGTAGATCGAGTGCGCAAACTTCTTGAACATCACGTCCCGGAGCGAGCGCTCGTCAAACTCCATCCAGTTGTTTCGCGCGCGGAACTCGTCCAGCGCTTTGTTCAGCATCGCTTCGAGCTCGTCGTTCACTTGGCGCAAGTCCTTGCGCTCGGCCTACGCAGTCAGTGGTGCGCAAGCCACTTGTTAGCATCAAGCCCACAGCCACATGCTTGGCGACGCCTACCGCACAGACACGGGCGCGCACCTTCTTGCGCACGCGCGACTGGCGCACAGTCTCGCAGTGCTTGAGGCGCTTGAACTCGGCTTTCGCCATCTTGCGCTTTGCGTCCGGCGGCAAGTGCGCGTTGTGGCGCAAGATCTCGCGCTCCACGTCGTCGAGCGTGAGCAACTGCTTGGCGGCGTTGAGTTTCTGCTGCTTGCTTGTCGTTGCAAGTGCGCTGTCACTGCTGGCGGTGGTGGTGGCGGTGCTGCTGCTGCTGCTGCTCGGCGCGAGCGCGAGCGCCGACTGCATGGGCTCGAGGTGCAGCGACGGCGACGGCGCGTTCGGCATCATCGTCCAGTGCGACTGCAGCGCAGGAGGGGGCGACGGCGGGAAGGAAGTGTCAGTAGACAGCAGCGGCAGATCGAGCGCGACCGCAGCGGCGGCGCAATCGTCGTCGCCGAGGAACAGCATGTCCTCGAGCGACGCTGTTGTCGCGTCGAGCTCCATGGTCGCGCACTCGGCACTCGGCACTCGGCACACGATGCACTATGCACACACACGCTTGCTAGCGTTCTTGCTTGTCAGCTTGCGAGCTGGTTGGCGTCTGAGCAACGCTCGCTCGCTCGCTTTGCGGCGTGTGCTGTGTCTGAGTATGAGTATGAGGCTGCGAACGGCACTCGCCTTCGATATTTTCAATGGAGTGGATGGGTGGATGGATGGATGCTCACCTGGCTGTGTGTGTGTGTGCTTGCTGTGCTTGCGGCTGCTTGCGAGCCGCGGCGTGGGTGCGAACGTGCTGCGAGTGTCTGGGACGACAGCCGACTGTTGCTGTGTGTGCACGACACCTCGCGACGACGACACCAACGGCGCGAGCTCGATACGCTCGATACGCGAAAGCAAGCAACGCGAGCGGGAAGCGCTTGGGAGAGACAGTCGCTCTCATTCGAATTCACTCACACAAACCAAGTTGCCCATTCTATGCGCTGTTAATTCCGACTATTTCCGAGTCGTCGTCAACATGACCCGCCTCAACTCGACTCGGCTCGACTCGAACCGACTCGCATCGACCAGCAAGACGCAGACGATCGCAACAACATCAGCGAGCAAGCGCTCGTGCTCATGCGCACGCCCACGTTCATGCACTCGCTCGTGCTGCGCAGTCGTCGAGGTGTGCCCATTGTGACGACTGTCACTATCTCTTGGACGACGACATGGCTGCCTGAAGCGTCGCGATGACGTGTGGCGCACACAAACCGCCCGGACGACGGCGCGAGCTGGAGCTGGAGCAGCACCAGCAGCAATGGCGAGTGACCGCAGAACCAGCGGCGGTGCCACACCTCGCATCGCAAGTGGCAACTGCAGCGTCGTACCAAGCGTCAACACTAGCAGTCCGATGTCCTCGACTGCGATCTACGACAAGCAAATGGCGTGGAAGCTCCACGGGCAGCGCAAAGTATGCCGCCGTTCGCTCACTCACTCGACTCTGCTCACGCTCGCGTGTGCATGGAGCTCTTGCGCATTGCCGTTCTCGTGCTGTCGCTCACCGCCGCGATGCTGTTGTTCTCGCTCACTCCGAGCGCAGCTCCAGAGCAAGACGCAGGAGCTCTCGAGTCGCGCAGAGCACGAGTGCACGTTCGCGCCAAAGGTACGACTTACAAGCGCTCGCTCTCACTCGCTCTACGCGTCTGACTGTCCATCGGCGCATGCGCGTGGTTGCACCTATTCGCGCTGTAGACCAACGCCTCCAAGCGCAAGCCGCTCACACGAGACGACGCCACTGTGCCGCCGCAGGAGCTACCGACGCCATCGCCACCGCGCAGTCCGACTGCTGCTGCTGCCCCAGTGCCACTGCATCCGACGGCGTCGCAAGAGAGCTCGATCCAGCTCCACCTCGTGCGGCAAGAGCGCGCACGCGAGCACGCGCATGACGCTCAGCAGCGGTGCGTCTCGGTCTGTCTCTCGGCGTCTCGAAGTGGGTAGCAAGCGGCTTCTCGTCACACAGGTGCTCCGACTGCATCTGTAGCTTGTGTGCGACTGCGCTCGGCAGCAAGGACTTCACGCGCGTCACGACGTTCGAGCCGTTCAAGCTCAGCGTTGGGAACCAGGTAGCTTCGCGCCTGGAGCTCTCGCGCTCGCCTAGTACGTCAGCAGCTCACACTGCCGCCTGCTATGCTCAGAAGCAGCGCTCGAGCTCTGCGTCGCCGACAAGAGGGCGGGAGCCTCCAGTCGTCACGAGCAGCAGCTCCAGCCGCTTTGACGACGCCCCCGACACGATACGCAGCGACGTGCAGACGCCTCGAGCGCCGCGAGGAGCGACGCTGAGCAAGCGCAGGACGAAAGGCGCAGGAGCAGCACGTGCGCAGTCGCTATGGTCTGTATCCACCGGCGCAGGAGCGACAGCGACAGTTGGGACCACGTCGTCAAGTCACTTTGAGCAGCAGCAGCACGAGAGCCGCGAGGACGCATGGGAGAGGTGGGACACTGCTCCACGCTCTATCGCCTGCGCGCTCTCGAGCGTAGCTCACACACTCACGCCCTGCACTTGATCACGTGGTGCGCCATCGCAAAGAGAGCGCGCGAGTCTCGTCGCAGTCGTCGAGGCGCAGCGCTGCGAGCTCGAGCAGCGCGACCGCGCGCAGCAGGAGGCGCTGCACGTCGCTGCGACGTTTGCGGCGGCGATCGAGCGCTTCGAGGAGCGACTGCTCGTTGTTGAGGCGGCAAGTGCGACTGAGCTCACGCACGTGCGCGAGCTCTTGCAGCGCCAAGCAGCAGCGACAGACGTGATCTTGCAGTCGCTCGGGATCGCAGCGCTGGTGGCACCAACCACTGCGTCCGTTGAGCAGCAGCCCGCAGCCGCCGCCGGAGCGCTACTGACGCGGTCGTCCGAGTCTCCACGGGCGTCGACGCTTCGCCGTGAGACCAAGTGACAGCCGTAGATGGCGTGAGCGAGCAGGTCCATCGTCTGCCCGAGTACCTGGGAGAGCCACGAGAGACGTACGAGTAGCGCGCATGCGACGCTGTCCATTCAAGTATGCAGGCTCGGACTGCACTGTCGTCGAGCATAATGATGATGAGAGTGATCCGCAGCGAGGGAGAGAGCGATCGACACGACGCGCTGCGGCCGCGGCGTCCCTGGCGTGGTTGCGTCCACGTGGGTGGATGGCTACAGCGCAACGGCTGTAGATGCCGATGACGACGGCGGGAGCTTGAACACTGGGTGCACCATGAAGCCTTCCCATCGCGACACGATCGAGAGCGTGTCGAGCGCGAGCATCGGCAAGTGGCTCGCATCGCCGTAGTTCATGCTGCCGCCGTACTCGACCTGTGCGCCGGTCTCGTGGAAGAGCGACGACGTCGGGTCCGCATAGCCGAGCTGGTCAAAGACAAACCAGCCAAAGAGGTGGACCCACTGGATGGCGCGGCCGTCCTTTGTGTGCTGTGCCGTCGCGTTCGTCGCGCCAACGACAACGTGGTCGATCGAGCGCGAGCAGATGATAAAGCCCGAGCGCGTGCGCACGCGGAAGAGCAAGTAGACGCAGCGGAAGACCGTTGCGTTGTCTGGACTCACCGTGTCGCGCAGTGCGACGATCGTGTCTTCGTTCACGTGCTGGAGGATCCGGAGCTGCGCAGTGCGTCAGGCACAAGAGAGAGAGAGAGAGAGAGAGAGAGTCAGTCAGTCAGCCAGTCGCACAGCTAGCCAGCGACATCGAGAGGCAGCTCGACGTACGGTCAAGAGCCCGCGGAACTTCTCGTCCGCGCACTCGGGGTCTGACAAGCACATCCACGTGCTCGTCATGAGCGCGTTCGCGTTCTCGCCCATGAACTGCTTCCGGAGCGAGAACTTGATCGCCGTGCCATCCACGAGGCGCTTGTCTTCCCAGCCCATGACGCGCGCGCCAGTGCTCACTGCGCGGCCGCTGAGTGCAAACGTCAAGATGCCTTGGTACGTCTCTCCGACAAACTCGCGCGCCTGTGCGAGCGACAGCGGCTTGTACGCGAGCTCTCTCCAGAGTCCAGACGCCAGTGGCGCGCGTCGCGTTGGCGCAAGCACGTGCGCTGCGCGAGGCGTGCGGTAGAACTTGCTCTTGGTCCGGCGCTTGTCGGGCGAGTAGTCTTCGTCCGAGGTCTCTGGGACACTTGGCTCGCGCCACGGCGACACGGGCAGCAGCTGCTGCTGCTGCATGCTCATGTCATCGTCGTCGTCGCTGCTGTCGTCGGACGACGTGCTCGCAGTGTAGACCATTGCGACAAACTGCTTGTGTATGTGGAGCGACTGCTGCAGCTGCGCAGCTTCACGCTCAAGCTGCGTCGACCGCGCCGAGAGCTCGTCGATCGAGCGCTGGAGCGCAGTCGCTTCGTGCTGCGGCACTTGTGGCTGCTGCTGCTGGTTGTTGCCAGTGTCACCGCTCTCACGTGCGACCTGCAGCGCATGCATCTGCTCTTCGAGGCGCTTCACGGTGTCTTTCAAGTCTGTGAGCACCGCCTATAGTGATAGGAGCGACCAGCCGACGTGTGGGTGTCGTGTCATGTACGATCGAGCCACCGAGACGCACGGAGAGCCACACAGACGCGTGCACAAACAGAGTAACACGCACTTTGTTGCGATGGTACGAGCGCCGCACGACCTCGCGGTGCTTTGCGCGCCGCTCGACTGCAGTGAGCTTTGCTTTGCTGCCCTTTGGCGCAGCTGGCGCCTTCTTCTTCGCTGATGCTGTTGTGGCTGTTGTCGTTGTTGCTTTCTGCGACTGTAGCGCAGACGCTGCGAGCGGACCGGTGTCGTCGACGGCGCTCGGACTGCCGCCAAAGAGCAGGAACTGCATCATATCGCGCTCGTCGTCGTCCCAGTCACCGAGCATCGGCGCCGCCGCATCGACTGCCGCGTCCATCGCCATGCTGCTCGATCGCTCGCTCGATTGCTTGTGGCACGACGTGGGACTGGGCGAATCGACGCAGCACTGTACACGCACGAAACATGCGTCCAGTCTGAGTCTTGCAACATACTCAAATAAAGAAAAATGAATCGCACAATGCGACAAGTTTGACGATATTTAGTCACTTGCGAACAACCAGATGTCAACTCCATACAAACGCAAGTCAATTTGGTTGCATCATGTCATTTCGCATTTTCTTCACTATCGATCATCCAAACAGGACGTTCAAGATGTGTGCAACGCTAATCCCTGGAGTATTGCACTATCGAAAATCGCTATTGCTGCCAGTCTTACAAACCTCAAGGTTAACACTGCTCAAGCATCGGTAGCCTTTTGTGCGAGAAGCGAAGTGCGCCACAGGTTTGTTCAAATGTCATCGTTGAAAGCTAACATTTAGGCAATCGGTAGTACCGCACTTCCGAAATTTATAGTGAAGCCCAGCCTATTATTCTAGAATAATAAGCTTGTGTTCACTATAGATTTCGGAATTGACTTGCCTTTGTATGAGAGACATCGACACCAGTAAAAGTATCGGAACATGTCTTCAGGTAATTTTAACCTCGTCGAACAAGTTCCGAAATTTATGCAAATCTCTAAAAACGAGGTTTTATGAGGTTTTTTGAAAAATATCGTATAGATTCCTGAAAATATCGCCTGATTCGACACAAAACGACACAAAACGATCTCTCACGAGGTTTAATTAAACTGGCAAGTTTGTGTCACTGTTTGTCCCTGATTTTTGCACTATTGATGTTTTGTTCCTGCTCGCTCACAATTTGGTGCCAAAAGTATCAGGTTGTGATTGGCGAATATTCAGCAAAGTCAAAGTTTCCTTGTGAAAGATAATTCTAGAGATTTTTTAACATCATTTCACGACACAATAGTAGGGTTCTTCGTTA
>JAASFT010000076.1:0-45720 GCA_023333885.1 Globisporangium parvum
AAATCACAGTAGTTGCCCCCTAAAGTGCGCCAATCCTAGTTGTCCCTATCATTTTGTCGCGTCCTAGAAAAGTGACTCTCACTTCAAATGGCTGTCCTGTGCTTGTATCGAGCTCAAATTTTATCACCAAATAGAGCGCAATACGCTCTATCATCTCGCAAAAAAATCACGATCGCAAACGCATTTTCGAAGAAAAAATCGACCGATTTCTGATTTTTTACCCTGTCCCTAACTTTTTGACGCGCACTGTATGTGATGGTTGTCAAAATGTGCCGCGCAAGCTGTGACGATTCATCACGAGCGCGTCGCCGTACTTGGTGTGTGCTGTGTTCTGCCGGTGCCGACTGCTCGCAGCGTCGCGCGGCTCGAGCGCGCGCTCGTAAAAGTCGAGCTGCGTCTGCGTCGCAAAGCGGCCTTGCATGTACATGTCGTAGCGCTCGCGCTCGCTCGGTTCGTGCTCGCTGTCGGCCCACTTTGCTGCGAGCGAGTGGAGCTTGCTCGGCGACACTGCGCGCGGCGGGAAGAGCTGCTTCGCGTACTTGCGGTTGAGCTTCTTTGTCACGTGCAGCAGCTCTTCTTCGAGTTTGTTGCGTCGCTGTGCGAGGCGCGCATTGTCTCCAGCATCGCTTCGTGTCTGGTGCGCGTTGCGGTTCGACGCTGGTGCAATCGCGGCGCTCAGCGCGAGGTCCAGTGCGTCTTTCACATTGCTCCTGCCCGTGTCTGCGACGAGTGCCTCCATGCGCAGCTGGTCATGTAGGACACGACGAGGATGTGGCAGCACTGGCGCCGATCGTGATGCAAACAGCGCGTCGTCTTTGCCATCAGTGCGCACGAGCCGTCCGCAGCGCAGCTTGCGCGTCACTGGCGTGCCCGGCACGATACGCTCCTTGGGTCGCCCAAGACGCTCGCCGAGTGTCGTTGTGTTCTGCAGCGGCTGCCCAGTCTACCAAAGCATCCATGCACGCACATGTGTCGTACTTGTAAGCGATCGATGAGAGACAGGCGAGGAGAGCGTTCCTGTCAACACAAGACCGCTAGACACACTGTGTTGCACGCACCATGCGGCGTTGCTGGGCACTCAGTCCAGCGCTCGCTTGCGAGAGCATCTCGGCTCGTACATCGCTTGCTTCGTAGCACTGCTGCTGCTTCGGGTCCAGGCGCTTGAGCATATCGAGCGTCGACGCGCCATCGCCCGTGACGCGGCGCGCGAACGCATCGAGGAGCTCAGCATCCTGTCGGAGCGGCGACAGCGCCTGGTTGCTCGCGATCGCCGCGCTCATGGCGCCTGCAGCGAGTGATCCGAGAGTCTGCGTGCGCTCGACGGTGATGGCTCTGGAGCTCAGGACACCGGCGATGATGGACGTGCAGTCTATTGATAGTCCGATAGTCGAGGAAGACTTGAGGACCTCGTGCTGCAGTCTCAGGACTCCGAATCTCGGAGCGGAACAAGGAACAAGGCACCGAGGACATCGCGACTGTCCCGACCAGATCCAGCGGAAGATGCCTCTGCTGGTCCATCAGTCACCCGCCAGCACACCGAGCGCTCAGACTCTCTGGATCGCCCACAACCAACTTGACGCGCTCTCGAGCACATCCAAGCACCTGTCCAATCCTCGACGCGATCTCCTAGACCCAAGTGCGCAGCACCATGATGGTCACGCCGTTGCCAAGAGGAGTCGCGACAACTCGCGCTTCGAGCCGCTCAGGCACTCCTGCGTCGCCTCGCAAGCCTCGCAAGCAGCCGCCACCACCCTCAATCGCCGTCTCGAGCGCGATGTTCCCGACTGGCGCCAAGTCGCCGATCAAGAAGCATCTCAAGAACGCTGCGACTGCCAAGTGGCCGACGCAGGCGACACCAATGCCCCAAGCCACGATCCTGTCATCCGTGTCACCAACAAACAGCCAGCGCACTATCGCTCGTCCAGTCGCAATGGGGTCACTGAGGTGCGTTCATGGCGCTGCTGCATGCACTTGGCGTAACCTGAGTCCCAGAGGCACACTCACCTCCATCTCTTCTCTCTCCTCACGCGCTTGGGTGTGTGCGTGTGCCTCGCTCAAAGAGCGTCGGTCATCCAAGTGATGCTCGGACTCCTGGACCAAGACCGAGCGACAGTCGAAGGCACGATCCCGATCCTCCAGACGCTCGCAGCGCTGCCACTCGAGAACCCAACGACGCGCCGTGAGTGCCTCCAGCTGCTCTCGACGCTCGAGCAGCGATGCTTCAGTCCAACCAAGGCGCCGTCACCTCGACAGAGCCGTCCACTCCACGACCTGCGCTTCGACGCCGCGTCCGACGTCCCAACGTCAGAGAACGACCACGACCGCCGCCGTCGTTTGTTTACGAGTACGACGGCAAGCCGCCGCGGCAGGCGTCGTCGCTCTCGCTCTGGTCCCTCTCGTCGGGCTCGAGTTCGTTCTCGTCATCGAGCTCGTCGATTATGAGTTCGTGGGCGGTCAGGACGCAAGGCGCGGCAGTCGCCAAGACTGTGCGAGACAGCGGTCGCGTCAAGAGCCCGAGTCTCCACCACTGCAAAGAGTTCCTCCTCGCGTGTGCGAACGAGATCCACGAGCTCGACAGTGAGAACCCGAACTTTGACTACGCTGAGGAGACGAGCTCCGAGACGCCTGGCCGTCGCGTTGCTACTGCTGCTGTCGTCACGAGCACTGTGCCACTCGTCCGGCGTAGTCGCCAGAGCAGCCGCGCAACGGACTTTGACTACGCGTCGACAGTCCCAAGCTCGTCGTGCGCGTCGGTCGCGACGGCGAGCGACCGTGACGACGTCGAAGCGGACCAGGGCTCCGAGTTCTCTGAAGTGCTGCGCCGCGCGGACTACATGAGCGACTTTGGCGACGACGATGATGGCGCATCCTCGCACGCGAGCTGGACTGCCGACTCGCCGCGCGAGCAGGAGCAGAAGCGTGCGATCCGCGAGCTTGACGCCGTTCGCAGTCGCGTGCTCTGTCGCCAGGTCTTGCGACAGCTCCACGCCGCGGCACGCGCGTCCGCAGCGAAGGGCAATGACATGGCGCTCCAGCGCCGCGTCTTCACTGCGCTCAAGCAGCACGGACGCCAAGCTGCGAGCCAGCGCCGCGCGTTCCAGTGCATGAAGACACACGCGCAGCAGATGCGGCTCAAACGCATCACGATGAAGAAGCTCCGCGTCGCAACGTGGCAGCGCTCGAGTCACGCTACACCGGCGTCGCCAAGCAGCGTCGTGAGTCCAGCGACCGCGCTCCATGCAAAGGCGCTCGTCGCGCAGCACCTCGACCTCGTCTTCGTCGCGCTCTGCGCTGCGTTCATGCACGCGACAGTCGGCGGCGCTTGAGCCCAGCGCAGTAGCCAAGGCGCCTCAGGTCCCTCGTACGCATCCAGCCAGCTCGAGAGTCCTAGACCACCCTAGAGAGCTCCAGAGAGCTCCAGAGAGCCCCAAGACACAGACAGAGACTCAGCTGCGCAGACGCGCGCGCTTGCATCACTAGACACTTCATAGAGGGCAGGCGCCCTCGTTAAATTACAGTCATTCAGTCTGGGGCGTGCTCGTCGCGCTTCGCCTCGTTCACACTCACTACTGCGACGCTCGCGCTGGCTCGCGTGCTGCTGCAACAGCAGGCAGGCGGTCGAGCGGTCGGTCTGTCCGCGCACGCCGCTCGCACGTAGCGCGAGCGTGTGGCTGGCGAGGTTTGGTCCCAGGCGTCCGTGGCACTGGGTCGGTCGTTGCTTGTGGGTCGCAGGCGCTCTCGTGTCGGGACGAGCGCCGCGAGGGTACTCTCTCTATCGAAAGTTCGCCGACGAGCGCAGGAGCCCGTCGCTCTTGTCGGCGAGGAACGTGCCGGACGGCACGACGCCAAAGTCCGTGAACCGGCCCCAGCCCGCGCCGCTCTGGACTGCGAGCGCCACGTGCAGCGCGCGGAGCCAGTCTTTCATCTCGGCCTCCGAGTACGCGGCAAGGAGCACGCGCCGCCCGCCACGTCCGCGCACAGCAAAGCGCCAGACCGTCGCGTGCGCGCCGTCGTAGACCGAGTCGCGCGGCATGATCTCGATCGACTTGGTCGTGCACTGCGCCAAGTCGATCTCGCCGCGCCGCCGCCCGTTCTCTTCGCGGAAGAACGCCATCTTCGTGCCCGTGAGCACGACGTGGCGGACCTTCCAGCCGCCACTGCTGCCGCCTTTGCCGCGCAAGAGACTGAAGCCCTGCTTGAAGAGCAAGCCTGTCTTGAGCGGCGCCGAGCGGTCGAGTCGAGCCGCAGAGACCAAGACGCTCTCGCGCGAGAGCTGGAAGCCGTGCTCGTCAACGACCATCGTCCGCGGCAGTGCGCGCTCGGGCGGGCGGTCGCCGAGGACGATCGCGTCGACTTCGAGCTCGTCGTTCTCGTCGTCGCTCGTGACTTCGAGCAGCGGGACTTCGAGCGCTTCGGGCATCGCCATGAGCGCGATCGAGCCGTCGTCTGCGCTTGGTGCGTCATGGCGACGACTCTGCCGGTGGCCGTCTGTGGGGAAGTCGAACTCGTCTGCGCTCGTGTCCAAGTCGCTGGCCGAGTACGCGTCGTAGCTCTCGTCGTCATCGTCGTCGTCGTCGTCGTTGTCATGCTGCTGCTGCTGCTCGTCGTCGTCATCATCGTCGTCAGCGTTCGTCTTCTCGGTCGTCCGCGTCGACGACGTCGTGCTGCGGAGACTGCTCGCAAGCGCAGTCTTATTCAGCGCATGGCGACTGCTGTGCGTCTCTCGGTGGTTGTGCTGGTAGGGGACGTCGTCGTCCGAGTCGCCGTCGTCGCTGAGTGGACGCGGTGGGTGCTTTGCAGGCAGCGGCGCGTACGCGTTCGCAGCGTGCGCCATGGCAGCGAGCATCTGCGCGCGCTGCGGGTTCACGCGCGAGAAGCGCGAGGAGCGGAACTCGAGGATGCTCGGCCGCATCTCGAGGTCGTGCGGCGCAGCCGCCATGCCGACGCCGAGCGGCGCAGGGTCCTCCATCATCGCGACTGCGTCGCCAAAGAGGTACTTGTCGAGTTCTGACGGCTCTGCTGCTGCTGCTGCTTGTGTGGTCTCTCCTGCTGCTGCTGCTGCTGCTTGTGCGCGCGATGCCGGAGCGGACGGGGCGGCAGCGAGCGGATGCCGCGAGAACCACGAGGGCATGTCTTGCGGACTGCGCGCTGCGATCAGCGACGCACTGCTGTCTACGAGCGGTCGGTCGGTCTGCGACCGCCGGCTATGCTACAGTTGTGCGATTGCACACGCGCGAGGAATTTGAAAAGAGGACGGTTTGAACGATACTGCGCACAATGCAGTGCCAATAGTCGAGCAAAGACGGACCGAGCTTCTATCCCACACGAATACCGATGGTGCCGGATCAAAATTTGAATGCCGTTGTTGCCATTCAGTGCAACAGAAGGCCTCCCGCCTACAGAGCACTGCAAGCGGGAATACCTCTGCACAAGGGTGGCTGTAGCGCACGACCGGACGCCTGCACCAGATAAGCTGCCTTCTCGTGGCGCTTCGTCACTCGCTGGCTTTCAATTGTGAGAAAGCGCCTTGTTATTGGATGTACAAGCATTTAGTGTCCGCATGGAAAAAGAATTGATGCTGACTTCCCCTACCCGCCCTGCCGTCCAGACATTGTTCCCACCATTCAAGTTGCCCTCCGTTACTTCACGCTCTGGTCCCAAAGCCACTCAGTCCCAATCGCTGCGAGCAAGTCGCGCGCTTGCATCTCTATGCTGTTCGCACGCGTTCTCGCTCTTTGCGTCGTTGCCATGCTCGCGATCTCGTCACTGGCTGTTGCGGATGCCGCTCCAGGTGTCAAGCAGACGCTCAAGCCTTGCGTTACCACCGTCGCGACGTCGGTGGCAGGTGCGATGTCGACGATAGAGCGAGCCTCGCGCAACCGAGCGGCTTTGGACGAATGTGTGAGTGCTGGAGCGTAGCGCGCCAGCTGCTGCAGTCACATGGTTGCAACAATTCCAACTGGCAGCGCTCGCGAGCGCACGAGAGAGCTCCTCACGCGCGATCGCACTGCTCTGGCGTTCGCGAGAGCCCTTGGGAGAGCCCTCAAACCAAACGCGCCAAGCAGACGAGCAAGGACTCGATCACTTGCTTGCTTGCTCAGTTCGATCAAACAGAGTAAACTTGCAAGGACCTGCATGGAAGTCTCGCAAGTGCGCTGCTGCTTCTCGTGGATGCATCGTGTGAATGGATGGGATGACAGACTCGGTTCGTCCTTGGATCAATGCTTTGAAAGAGAGCAGTCCGTACGAGTGCTGCGCTCACAGCCTGCTGGAGCCAGCGAGCGCTGCGTCTTGCTCCGCGCACTGAGCAGAGTGCGAGCTCGCATGCGCTGCTCCTGGCGACTGGGAGTGCATCGAGGTCGTCATGCTGCTGGGGAGCGCTACACCGAAGTGATATCGTACTTACTTGTGTCAGCTAGGTATTGTCGTACTTTATCGAAGACATCACTTCTTGATTTTATCACTATCGATGTTTGCATCGTGTCGCAACCAAGGAACGAAGCCAAACAACCGAAGCGCTCAAGACACTCGAAGCGCTCATGACGGACGTCGTGAGCTTCAAGAAGAAGAAGCGCAGCGCTGCGACAGCAGCAGCAGCAGCAAGCGGCAACTCTGATACAGTCACAGCACCTTCGTCCAGTGGCTTTCGCAAACGCGCTCGCCGTCGCGCAACGGACAGCGACGACGAAGGAGGCGAAGCAGACGACCGAGTCGACGATGTGCTCCAGTCGATCGAACAGGTGCTTGAAGACCAGCGTTTGCGCCGCGAGCTCAAGAGCATCGAGAGCGGCAGTAGTAGCAGTGATAAACGCACCAGTGGCGACAGTGCGTCCGCTGCTGCGCAGACGCAGTACGGACTGCACGACCCAAAGAAGGACGGCTCGGCGGGCCAGAAGCTCCTGCATCTGCTCGACGGCCAGTTCACGGGCCAGAGCACGACGACGCAGAGAGACCAGCACGAGGAGCTCTTGTACGTCCACTCTGTATGCGCTGCAGGCATGAGCAAGTGACTGTGGACTCACCTCGAGGACGCTTGGCTCGCGCATCCGACAGGAACAAGTACATTGACGAGAGGCTCGGGAAGACCAAAGGCGCGGGCGCGAGCCAGCGCGATGCCGCAGACGACCCGCTCGCTGCGCTCCAGAGCGAAGAGGACGCGCTGTACGCACTACCGGAGCACTTGAACCCGCAAGTCCCGACTGCGTCGCTCGGCGCTGGCGACGAGAACGGCAATGGCGGCGTGTTGCTCTGGAGCACCGGGATCGCCGAGGTCGAGCTCCCGGAGACGTACAAAGAGAAGACGGTGCTGGCAACGAAGCGAGCGCTCGAGCGCGCGCGCACTGCGCGTCCTGGCGTCAGCTCCGCGCTCCCGACGAACTTCAGTACGGACTTCAACCGCCAGCGCCGAGACTACGTCGCCGAGCTCAAGAGTCTGCCAAAAGGTGCGGACGAGCAGGCGCTGTGGAGTGGGTGGGTATACGCTGACAGCCTCACTCACGCGTGTATACTTACTTGTCGGCGGCGGGGCTTTGGTATACGGTAGACGAGAAGCGCGAGCGCGGCTTTCGCAATGGTGCGTGCATGTGTGATGACGACCGAGGAGAGATGTGGGGATGGCAGGCGTCGAGCTGACGCTGAGCATGTGTGTGCGTGCGTGTTTGTTGAGCAGTGGGGAAGCACCAGTCGAGCGACGACATTGCCGTCTCGCGCTTCCGCAAGTTTGAGAGCCGCCGCAAGTACAAGTGAGCGAGTGCCTCGCGAGGTAGTCCAGGTGGTCGAGGTGCTATTTTACAGCGTCGCTCGTGGTACATCGACAAAACACGCTTAAATCGACTGTGGCGGGCTAAAGTCGACAAGTAGTCAGCTGCAAAATGGCAAAATCGACGTCCTGGCTTTCTCGGTCGCCACGTATCACCATTCTCGCATTTTTGAGCTCAACCCGCACGCACAAGCACGAGAGCATGAGCTGGCTGTGGGGCAACGAGACGACCGAGCAGGCGCAGATCGTCGTGAGCGCGCTCCAGGGCGAACTGGACGAGCGCGAGCTCAAGATCCAGGCACTCGAAGCCGCGTTGCGGCGCGAGCAGCAGGACTTTCAGCACCTGCTGCAGAGCGAGATCCGCGAGCTCGAGACGAAGCGCAGTCGCATTGCGCAGGAGCTCGAAGAGGTCGACGCGCTCATCGCTGGCAAGCAGCAGCTCTTGCAAAAAGGCAAGAGCAGTGGCAGCAACGCAGCAGCAACAGCGAAGAAGAAGAAAGCGCCGAGTGCGAATGGCACAGCAGCAGCAGGAGCAGCAGCAGCGACAGTAACAACAGCAGCGCCGCTCGAGAAAAAAGCGTCCGAGAAGACAAAGAAGAAGAAGAAGAAACAGACCACCACCACTGCTGCGAGTGGTGCGAGCGCAGGCGAGAGCAGCGCTACGAAGAAGCCGCTGCCGCTCGACGAGCACGTGCTCAAGGTCGCCAAGGTCGAGCCGAACGTCGCATTCATTATCCAGCGCAGCACAGTACGTCCGGTTTGCTCTTTGGTATACTGTCTCGGGTATGTATACTCATCGCACAACGTGATCGTCTGTGATGTATACCTGCAGAACTCGAACACGGTCGTGTACGCTGGTCAGCTCCAAGGCAAGGCGCTCGATGCGCAGAAGCCGCTCGAGGTGTTCTGGATCATGTACGAGAAGACCGGCGCGCCGCGCGAAGACCTCAACATGATTGAGCGCAACACGGCGTACGGCGCGTCGTGCACGGCGCACCCGAGCGCCCCAGGCCAGTTCCACGTCGTGCTGTCGTCGCTCAAAGACCGCGAGTGCGTGCTGCTCGTGGACAGCGAGCACGGCCGCATCCAGGCGCGCACGACGATCAATGGCAAGCCGAACGTCGTGCTCTGCCGCGTGTTTGTGCAGATGACGACTGGCTGGGTCCCGAGCGTCGACTACATTGAGCTCTTTGGCTTTGACCCCGTCACGCTCGAGCCCGTGTACGAGAAGAAGAGCAACAAGTGAGCGACGACAAGCGCTCCGAGCGTTTCTACGTTTTTGTAGGCGACAATGTATGTGGAAGTGGGAATCGTCTAGTGAAAATGTCTCAAGCACGTGTCTACAACGCACGGCGCATCATGACAAGCGCCGCGGCGCCGAGCGTCGTGCCAAGGACGCCGCGCAGCACATCCTCTGGCACGTCGTGCGTGACGTACTTGGACGTGCCGTACACGCCGACTGCGAGCGCACCACCGACGCGCACTGCCGTGGGGATGTGGATCGCGCCAGCGCGGATGTTGTGGTACGTCGAGGACGCCGCGGTCGGGACGATCGAGAGCAGCGACGTGCCAATGATGTGCTCCTGCGGCATGTCGCTCGCAGCCGTGAGGTACGCAGTCATGAGGATCCCGCCGCCGAGCCCGCAGAGTCCCGAGATGAAGCCAGCAAACGCGCCGGCGACGAGGTACTTGGCGTTCGCGGCTGCAAAGCCTGGGACGTCGCGCTCAATGCGCTCGAGGTACGGCTGCGCCATGCGCGGGTCTGCCGTCGCGTCGTGAGCGAGCGGCTGGCCGTAGAACTGCAGGTCCAGTGGGTTCGCATCCGTGCTCCACTTGGGGAAGTACGCGCTGTTCTTGAGAAAGATGAGCGGCGAGCACGCGAGCATCGCCGCGCCGACGACGAGCGACAGCCGCTTGCTGCTCAAGCGCTGCGCCGTCTGCACGCCGTAGCGCGTACAGATGATCGCTGGGACTGTCGTCATGAGCGCGAGCGGGTAGTTGCACGCGCCGGACTCGAGGTGGTTCCACGCCCCGACCGAGGCGCTGAGCGTCACAGCGCCGATCGACGTGCCGTTCACTGCTTGCTGCGATAGCGTCGTGAACTTGGCGAGCGTCTATTGGTCGTAGCAGAGTCTGTGTCAGTATACGCACAGCTGCATGTACGAGGCGCTAGATAGATATACAGCAAACGTACTGGAATGAGGATGAGGCCGCCGCCAACGCCGGTAAGCGCCGAGATGATGCCAGCAATGCCGCCAGAGCCGATCGCGACTGGGAGCTGGATCTCTGCGCTCTTGGAGACCTGCTCCTTCGTCGCGGAGCAAAAGATGCGGCGGCCAGGAGCGCGTGCTGCTGCTGTCGGAGGCGCGCGACCGAGCGGCAGGACTGCGCCACGCGCGACAGCAGCACGCGGAGCAGCAGCAGCGCGGAGCAGCATCCGAGTCGTCCGGTGGTGGTCAAGGCGACGCAAGTTGGCGAGTGAATGACCTGCTGGCTGACTGACGTGGTTCAGTTGTTGGGTGAACGGCTCCCTCGCTTATCGCACTATCAGCCAGTCGCTCTTGCCCAAACATCAACGACCGAAATGATGCACGTCAAGCCAGCAGCCGTGCGTCACCGCTGGGTGGCGCGGTGTGCCGCGCGAGCCGCGACGCCATGCGCGATCGATCGGACCTTCGCAGCAACCTCAAAGCAGTCGTCGGCAGCAGCGTCCGAAACGCACTCGACCGACAAGGAGCGTACCAACAGCACAAGCACAAGCACAAGCACCAGTCCATGGCGCCACTTCCAAGCGTTCGAGAGCATGGACGAGTACATGGACATCACGCTCATCCACTACGACAACACGGCGCCACGCGATCAAGCGCCATCGAGCGACCGCAGCAGCGCAGCCAAAGGAGCAGCTCCACTCGCCTCACAAGCGCCAGCAAAGCCGACCGAGTGAGCCTCGAGCCTCCAGCCTCCAGGAGCCTGCTGGTGGTCAACGCACATGGGGCTCGTGGCCGTGATGACGCTCGGTCCAGAAGAACGTGTGGTGGTGCTGCGTGGAGCTACTGTGACCCAATATACCATATAAATCAATCCCTACGCTGCTCTGGCGACGCGTCCTCGCGGTCTCTCTCTCGCTTGCTCGAGCAACCAGACGGACGCCTCGTGCGCATTCGCTACCGACTACGACCTGCTGCTGCTTAGATGAGCATGACCATCGGGTCGTCGCCGTCGCGAATGTACATGAGCTTGTTCTGCTCCTCTAATGCGATCAGCACGTGCTCGAGCTCCGCGCGCGCGATCGTCTCGCCGCGCGCACGCGAGTGGTTCACGCGCGCAAGCACGGCCGTGAGCGGGAAGCCGTCGTCGTCGTCATCGAGCGCCTCGCGTCCGTCGCCGCGCGCCATGTCGGTCAGCACTGCACAGACGTCGTCTGCGAGCTCGTCCTCGCTATGGCACCGCGCATCAGTTAGTATCAGAACCGACGACTCAGACTCCTCAGACTCCGATACACACCAACAACGTACCTCCATGCGCCGCGGTCGCGTTTCCTGGAGGCCTCGGGCGTGCGCTTGTCGCTCTCTTGCGCCGACGGCATCGGCGCATCGAGGTCGTCGTCGAGCGGATCCACAGTCGGGAGTCCAGCGCGCGACGCTGGCGCATCGTTGGCACCACTCGGCGCAGTCTGCTGGTCGGGGACGTCGCCACTCGCGACGCTCGGGTCCGAGGCTTCGTGGTAGAGCGCAAAGCTCATGAGCGCCATCGCTTTCTCTGCGTCTTCGTGCTCAATCGACTTGCTCAGACGCGCCTTTGCGTGCGCCGAAGCGAGCCGAATGAGCGTCTCGAGACTACGCGCGGTGACTGGCAGCGTCCGCGCGTTCTGCTGGGACCGGAGCTCGGCGTAGCCTTCGGCAATGAGGTCGATCGCGCTGTCCGTGAGCACGGGCTGGAACCGCGTCTTGGCGTAGTAGATGTACTTCTTGAGGAAGTCGAGCGTGAGGATGCCGTTGCCGCTCCCGGCGTACGACGACGACTGGTAGCCGCCGTGGAGCAGCGGGTCGTACTTTTGGAAGATCGAGTCCGCGGCGTCGGTCGGTCCGTCCGTCGCCGCGTCTTTGAGCAGCGCCATGTGGTCCGTCGAGCTCACTTCGAACGACAGCGGCACGCCTTCTTGCCCCGCACGGGCGTACCGGTGCATGCGGAGGACGTGGTCCGAGATGTTGCGGTCTGCGCCGCGGTCGAGCTTGTCCAAGACGACAAAGAGCAGGTCGAAGCGCGAGAGGAGCGAGTCGGGCAGTCCGATGTTCTCCTGCGGCCGCTTGTTCTTGTTGTACTGGCCGTAGACCGGGTTCGCTGCGGCCAAGACACTGCACCGCGCGTTCAGCGTCGCGTGGATCCCAGCCTTTGCGATCGTGACGGTCTGCTGCTCCATCACTTCGTGAATCGCCACGCGGTCGGCTTCGCCCATCTTGTCGAACTCGTCGATGCACACGATGCCGCGGTCGGCGAGGACCATCGCGCCGGCCTCCAAGCGGCGCTCCTTCGTCTCGGGATCCATCGTGACGGCGGCGGTGAGACCGACGCCAGACGAGCCGCGACCCGTCGTGTTCACTGCGAGCGGCGCGATCGTCCGGACGAAGCGCAGGAGCTGGGACTTGGCAGTCGACGGGTCGCCGACCATGAGGATCTGTGCGAGATGATAGTCAGACAGAGCGAGTCGCGAGTCAGTCCGACAGTCAGTGACGAGGCATTGCGACCGAGGCGCGAGTGGCCGAGGACACGTACGTTGACGTCGCCACGAAGGTGCGTGCCGTTCTCCAAGTTCTTCTCGACGCCGCCGAGGAGCTGGAGCAGCAACGCCTTCTTGATCTCCGCGTGGCCGTAGATCGACGGCGCGATCGAGCGCGCGAGGATCTCGAACGCGTCTTCGCGCTTTGCGAACTCGCGCACGTTCAGCAGGTCCTCGGTCGACATCACGATGCCGTTCACCTGCGGCAGGGCGTCCGTCCGAGCGCACGAGAGCGTCCGCGAGTCAGTCCTACTACGTCCCCACGGTCGACCTCAAGCCACAGCGCACGCACGAGCGCACCTCTTTGCCCAAGAGCTGGACGTTGTTTGCAATGAGCACCGTGCGGAAGACCGCCGTCGTCTCGGCCGTCGACTTGCCACCGAGCGGTCGGTAGATCCCAATCACGCGCACGCGGTCGCCCGGTTTGCACTTGTCGACGAGGTCGTTCTCAACAATGACGTCGCACGAGCGCGGGAGCTGCCCGAGCGGCGCAGTCTCCGGCGTCTCCTGCATGCTGAGCATCTGGTAGTCTTTGTACTGCGACAGCCCGAACTCGGTCTCGAGGTAGTTCCCGTGCTCGTCCTTCGTCGGGTACACGCTCGAGGTCGGGAGGCCCGTGAGCGACGTGTTGTCGCGGTACTCGCGCGAGAGGATCGCGTTCGTCTCTTTGCAGTAGTGCACCGACTTGACGACCTTGGGCCGCACGGCGGAGCACTTGGTGATGATCCCTTGCACGCACACGAGCTGGCACAGGTACGAGGCCAGGAGCCCGCGCGGGTTCACGTTGTGGTGCCCAAAGTCGCCTTCGAACGCCACGTGGAAGACCATGTCTTTGCTCGCCTCCTGCTCCTTGCTCCCGTACAGACTGTCGTAGTTGAACACGAGGTCCTTCACGGCCGCCTCGAACGGCGGGACGTACTCCATTGGACTGCGCAGGATGCTACAAGCGAGCGCACAGCCAACGCAGTCAGGCGCTAGTGGCTGCATACGCGCGCACACAGTGGCAGGTGGCAAGCAACGGCACACGAACGCACCGGTCCGCGATGTTGTCCTGTCCGCTCGTGGCCGGGTCCGTGAACGAGCTGTCGTACTCGCGCAGGTCGTTCAAGTCGACTGTGAGGCGCGAGCTCTTTTGGCTCATCATCGCGCGGAGCTTCTCCGAGTAGTTCCCAAAGCCATCCTACAGTCATGTGTAGCGATAGAGAGAGACGGTCACACACGTGTGCGCATGACTGGATCAACGAGCTCTTGGTGCGATGGCGTCACGCGACGCATGCGCTCGACCACGCGCAGACGCACCTCGTTTTCCAAGAAGTGCTGGAAGTAGTTCTTGTGGCGGCGAAAGGCCTCGTCGAGCGCGTCCTGCTGCAGCTCCATCTCGCGCACCTCGCGACGGTCCGTCTGTTGTTGCGATGGTTTGGAGGCGGGAGCTTGAGAGGCGGCAGAGCGGCAGAGCTGCCGCTCAAACGACTACTTTGGGCCGTCAACGCTGTAAACTACTCAAAAAGCAGTTTACAACCGAAAGCGAACCAAAATCGTTCAATTTAGGTTGGACAGGAACACAATTTTGGTTCAAATTTGTTGCCACATCAAGGGAATACAAAAACCAAGTGTGTTCGATGCGAAAGTGTGATAGCAAATGTATCACAATCATAGCTTGCAAGACAGATGACTACCCGGTCGCCTCAATTCAAAACGGCGGTAGTCATATTTGGATTTTCAAGCAAGCAGTTTCCCGCCGTTTTTCAATCCCGTATTTCCTTGATTTTGTCACTATCAAATACGGAAAGACCCTGAAAATGTAGCCATGTGGCCGGCTTCAAGTCTTCATCTCATGAAGACTTGGGCAGCGTCTGCTGCTCACATGACGCTACAGACCTGCGACGTCGCGTGCAGCACGTGCTTCTTCACAAACAAGTAGTGGTACGGCCGCTCAGCTTCGAGTGCCGCTTTCTCGCGCTCGAGCCGCGCAATCGCTTCGCGCAGATGCAGGCGCTCTTCGTCGCCAAGACGCGCCATGCGCTTCAGCTCCGTGTTGATGTCGACGAGGTCCTGGACTTCTGCGCGATGTCGCTTCACAGTGCTGCAGATCCAGAGCACGAGCTTCGTGTTGCCACGCAGCGACTCGGGGACGTCTTCGAGTCCAGCGTTGTCTTCGCAGCCGAGCTCTTCGAGCTTGGGACAGTCGCAGAGCGTGTGCGGGAGCGACGTGAGCTTGTTGTGGCGCACGTTGAGGACGCGGAGATACTGGAGACGTCCGAGCTCAGGCGGGATGCTCGCGACCCCATTGAACGACACGTCGAGCTCTTCGAGGCGCTCGCAGTACTGCAGCTCGCTCGGGAGCTCTGTGAGTCGGTTTCGGTGGAGATCGAGCTTCCGGAGCTGGGTGCACTTGCCAATCTCCCGTGGCACCGCTGCGATGCGGTTGCTGTGGAGCAAGAGCTCGCGCAGGAGCAACAAGTTCCCGACGTCTGACGGCAAGTGCACGAGCTGGTTGCGCGAGACGTTGAGCACGAGGAGCGAGTGCACGAACGACCAGACGACTTCGTCGAGCGTCACCCAGTGCTTGTCCTGGAGATCGAGCACGCCGTTGTCGTCTGGCGCGAGCGAGTCGTCAAAGATGTCGTCCATGGTCAAAGTGCCACGAGCGTCAGCGCCTTGCTGCTGCGGGCGTCGTCGAAGGTGGTCGCTAGGACCAAGATTAGCTCAGTGTGTGCGCCACACCAGTCAACCTCTGACGACCATCATCAGCATCTCGAGTCACGTTCATGGAGCCAAACAGTGTTGGTGAGTGAGTGGTGGTCTACTGTAGGAAGAGCAAGTGTACCGAGGCAATGCGTCGTGTCTGCTACCAAGTCCACACACTACGCTCGCGCTACTTGGCAGCGCATTCCTCCTCTTCCTCGTCGTCCTCGTCGTCGTCCGAGGCGTCGACCACGACTTCGACGTTCACGCGGTGCCACGCGTTGTTGAGCACGCCGCGCATGTTCCAGATCGGCGCGATCGTGTCCGGCTGGACGTTGTACGACGCGTCGACAGCTTTGCACGTGATGTCGAGCTGCGTCGTCCCCGGTGGCACGTCGACGTCGATCTCCCACGGCGTCCACGCCCACGCGCGGTTGTACTTTTGCCGCCGCCCCGACTCGTTCAGCACCGCGGGGTTCCACGTCTTCCCGCCATCGGCGGACACGTCGACGCGAATGATGTTGCGGCCGCCGCCGCTCCAGGCGTAGCCTTTCACTGTCACGACCGACGAGTCGCTCGCGTCCTCCACAGTGTGGATCGCGCCGTTCTTGGGCTCTGTGATCGCAGACTGCACGGGCAGCTCCTGGATCGACTCGCCGGCGAACTTCCAGTAGTCCGCCTGCGAGTAGTCGACGTTCGGCGGGAAGCCGCGGTAGTCGCGCTGCTGCCAGAAGCTCGGGCTCTCGACGTTCGAGAGCACGATGCGGTGCACAAACTTGACGTTGCGCGCGCCGACAGTCCCCGGCACGATCACACGCAATGGGTACCCGTGGTCGCGCGGGATCGGCTCGCCGTTCATCTCGAACGCCAACAAGACGTCTTTGCGCGGGTCCACGGCCGTAGCGAACGGGATCGACGCGCCGTAGCACTTGCCCTCGGTATCGGCGTCCAAGCCCTCGAACTGCACGTGCTGGATCACGCAGTTGCAGTCGTCGCACGTGCCAATGTTCTCGGCGACGTCGCAGTCGTGGAGCGGACGGCAGTCCTCTTCGCTCACGCCCAAGCTCGCGAGCACGTCGGAGAGCAGCACGCCGGTCCAGTTCGCAGTCGAGAGCGCCGTGGTGTCCCAGCTCAAGCCGTTGACTTGCTTGATCCCGGACATCTCGGCGCGGCGGTTGCCAGCGCACTGGATCGTCGTTGCGACCGTGTGGTGCTTGAACTTGACCTTGAGCTCATCGAGCGTGAACGCCACCTCTTTGTCTGTAGGCATCCAGACACAAGCACAGCGCCGCAAAGGGCCAGTGGTCAGCGAGACTACGCGTCCTAGAACCTACGAGAGGCGTCCTAGACGCTCCGGGACGCACCTTTGCCAATGCCAATGCCCGCGATCTTGAGCGAGTACTCGTCAATGTTCACGTCGGGCACCGGCAAGTGGTTCCGCACGAAGAACAGGTCGTTCGGCGTAATGAACGACTCCATGAGCAGCTCCGGTGGCGGCTCGGCGTTGAACGGCATGCTCGAGTTCACTTTGAGCGCTGGGTGGCGCGTCGGGTCGTGGCTGTACGGACCGTCGCCGTAGCGCTCTTTCCGGAGCTTCTCGAGCACGAGCACGTCGTCTTCGCACAAGTTCCCAATGCGCAAGCTCTCGAGGATCCGGTGCACGTCCTCGTGGTTGTGCGCGGCGTAGAGCTGCCAGAACGGCTCGATGGACTTGCCAGCCGCGAGGAGGATCTTTGTCCCGCCCGGGTGCGACGCAATGAACTTTGTGATCTCGTATACGCCGTGCTTGTACACGACCCAGACGCCGGTCTTCTTCGCGCCCGTGTGCTCCTGCACCTGTGCGAGCGTGTACGTCGGGAGCGACGGGTCCACTTGGCCTGGCGTGAGCGGCGGCGTCGTGGCTTCGTCGTCATCGTCGTCGTCGCTGGCTGAGGTTGCTTCACAGAGCGCAAGCGCAGCAGCAGCAGCGAGCCCGGCAGTGACGCCAGCAGCTGCGAGTCGCGTGGCGAGACGAGAGGTGCTGCTGCTGTGACGCCACTCGCTGGTGTAGCGGCGCTGCTGGTGATGGGAGCTGCTTGTGCCGTATTGCGTCGCAGCGAGTGGATAGAGCGAGCGCTTGGCTGCTGTCGAGCGCCACGACGCGAGCGCGCTCCGGAGCGCAGCAGGCTGGACAACTCGCATCTCTCTCTTCCAGTGGTTGTCGCTGTCGCTGTCGCTGTCGCTGTCGCTGTCGCTGTCGATGCCGATGACGATGTGAGGTGGCAGCGAGTGGCGTGCGCTTGCAGGCAGCTCGTATGTGCTTGAGCTTGAGCTCGACCACGAACAGACAATCCTCAGTAAAGACCGCACAGCGGCCAACATGCTGCGTTTTGTGGAGGGGATAGTACCGCGAAAGTTGTGAAAAATACGCAGTGTAGGAAAATACGCACTCACTTTTATACGCACCCTGCAACGGCGGAACGCTCGAGTGGACCACATCGTTTCTGCTCGCGACGCGTTGCTATCAATTTGGGAAGATAGTATTTTGACACGTTTGTCCACCGCAAGCCATTGCAGCACTCGATCTGTGTGAGATCGAACGACGCTTGACCTCAGAGCCTGCAGCCTCTGTTGTTCCGCTCACTAGCGAGTGAGCGAACACGCTCCTGCCTCTTTGTCCAGCACTCTTGGCACTACGATGTGCCTCGAGCTGAGCGCAGCCATGTGGTCAGAGTTGGTAAACCGAGGATGCGGTGATCGCTCGCCTCTGGGGCCGCAATCTACAAACAGTCCGACATGCACGACCATCGCCCTCGAGACGGCAGGAAGCAGCTACATCTCTCGACTGCACGCGCTCACGTTTGAGCTCGATAGCCTCGCTCGCATCAACTCGAGGCTCACTTTCAAAGTTGCCACGCAGTCGCCACCACCTTCACGCTCAGGCAAGCGACCAACGCTCCAACGCCATGGCGCTCAGCTTCATCCAGTCCGTGCTCTTTCCGCAGGCGACGACCAAGTTCGCGGGCAGCGACAGCCAGGAGCCTGAGAAGCAGTGGTTCGTCGACGAGCTCATCAAGAACCGCCGCTCGGTCTTCCCTCGCGACTACGACCCGAGCCGCAGTGTGCCGCGCGAGATCATCCAGAAGATGCTCGAGAGCGCGAACTGGGCGCCGACGCACAAGCGCACCGAGCCATGGCGCTTCGTCGTGTTCAGCACACCGGAGGCGATCCAGCGTCTGCAGCAGTTCGAAGCCGATCTGTACCGCAAGCACACGCCGGAGCACAAGTTCAGCCAGCGCAAGTACGAGAAGAAGCTCAAGCCCAGTCCCGGCGTCTCGTGTGTGATTGCGATCTGCATGAAGCGCCAAGCGAGCGAGCGGATCCCCGAGATCGAAGAAGTCTGCGCTGTCGCCTGCGCAGTGCAGAACTTGCATCTGTCGGCGGCAGGACACGGCGTCGGCGGGTACTGGCGCTCAGGCGACCGCATCTTCTCGGACGACATGAAAGCGTTCTTGGGCCTCGGCGAGAAGGACAAGTGCCTCGGACACTTCTACGTCGGGTACCCGAAGCCAGGACACGTCGCCGGCGGCGCGCGGCGCTCGGTCGACGACAAGGTCGTGTGGATCACCGAGTAGGAAGGAGTCTTGCCTTGCTGCTCTGGCTCAAACATGTTGGACAATGCACATTGATTTGTCAAATAAGAGTCGACATATCCGATGGCGGCGAAATCGTCGGAGCGCAGTGATCGCTCTGCTTGCACGAGGAGCTCGCTGGAGCGCTGGAGCGCGTACGTACGTGCACAGCTGCTGAGAGGTCTTCTTCGCATGCCCACGTGCTCGCGCCACGCACGCGCTCACGCCCGCGAGGACGACCACCATTCTTCAGCAAGCAAGTCGCGCTCAAGCTCAAACGGCGCGTGCCGAGCGGCCAGAGAGCGGCCAGTGGCCATAATCAAACCAAGTGAAACGTGGGACACGACCTCGCACATCAAATCGCTCGGAGCCAAACGAGCGAGCAGCTCACTTCCAGATCCGCCGTCGACCTGCCACGCACGCCAGCAGCCCACGCACGCACTCGCACACAATGGTCGCTGCTCCTTCAATCGCGCTGCTCTCAGTCGCTGCTGCTGTCACTGCGGCGCTCTACGTCGTCACGCAGCGCGCGCGCAACGCACCAAAGACTGCTCCTGGTGCCATCGCGAAGCCCACTGCTGCTGCTGCGCCGACTGTGAACGCGTCTGGCAAGAAGACATGGGACGCCGACGAGCTCATCAAGCACCGCCGCTCGATCTTCCCGCAGGACTACGACCAGAGCCGCAAGGTCCCGCGGGCAGTGCTCGAGAAGATGCTCGAGAGCGCGAACTGGGCACCGACGCACGCGCGCACCGAGCCGTGGCGCTTCGTCGTGTTCGACACTCCAGCAGCGCTCCAGCGCCTCGGGCAGCTCGAAGCCGATCTGTACAAGAAGATGGTGCCGGAGCACAAGTTCATGCAGAAGAAGTACGAGAAGAAGATCGCCGCGAAGCTCCAGTCGTCGTTCGTGATCGCGATCTGCATGAAGCGCCAAGCGAGCGAGAACTTGCCCGAGATCGAAGAGGTCTGCGCCACGGCGTGCGCGGTGCAGAACCTCCACCTCTCGGCCGCGGGTCACGGCGTCGGCGGGTACTGGAGCTCGGGTCCGCCGATCTTCTCGGACGACATGAAGACGTTCTTGGGCCTCGGCGAGAAGGACAAGTGCCTCGGCTTGTTCTACGTCGGGTACCCGAAGCCAGGGCACGTTGCCACTGGCGCGCGCAAGTCGATCAAGGACAAGGTCACGTGGGTCTCCGAGTAGAGAGAGAGAGCGAGCGAGTGCTTAGAGTGTGAGTCGAGCGGCGTGCACGGCGTCTAGAGCAGACGATGGCGCGTCAGACAGCTCCGTTGCCAAAGTACACGCGTCCGTTTGTGTGCGTCGCTGCCCGTCTCGCTCTGTGTCGGGCTGTCTACTGTGCGATGGGTGAGGTGCGGCTACTTGGACCCAAACTCCATCTCCCACGCCTCGAAGCGCCGGAGCTGGTCCTGTCCAACAGACGTGGACACGTTCCGAAGCGCTTCGGCAAAGTCGCTCTGCACGGCACAGTCGAGCATCATCATCACAGACACCAATGGCCACGAGAGTGGTCAGCTCTCGCGCGTTCGGGAGCCTTCTCCTCTTGGCACAAGCGCACCTTTGTCACGACCAGCCGCTTCTTCTCGAGCAAGTCGCGCAGCTCGTCGCCTGCGTCCTGGTCCTGACGACTCAGCTCCATGAGCAGCCCTGGTGTGTACACGCGCTTCACAGGCATGCGCTTGGCTGGAGCGAGACCCCGAGGTTCGTCGCGCGTCAGACTCTCTCTCTCTCTCGCTCCGCTCCCAACGCAGTCCGTCCCCACACGAGAGCCTACGCACCCGTCTCACAGACGCTCGTGATGTCGTCGCCACTGTATCCCTGCGCTCGCACACACACACACACAGCCACACACTCCGTCAAGCGCCGCAGACACCAGTCATCCCCACTCGCCGCGAGCGCGCACCTGCGTCTCGCGCACGAGCTCTTCGATGGCGACGTCTGGCGCCAAGTCGACGCGCCGCAGGTTCAGCTCAAACAACGCGCGCCGCGCATTCGCTTCCGGCAGTGGGATGTACACGCGCTTCGTCAGGCGCCGGCGCATCGCTTCGTCCAACTCCCACGGCAAGTTCGTCGCGGCCAAGAGCATCACGCGCGCGCCGTCGTGCTCACTCGACGACACGCCGTTGATCTGCACGAGCAGCTCGGTCTTGACACTACGTCCGACCATCGGAGCCACGAGGCATGGGAGCGTCAGTGCCGTGGAGGACCAGCACCACCGGGTATCAGGTCGGACGTACCGTCGACTCGCTTCGTGCTCGGTCGCAGCGCCACGCGCCGACGCGATCGCGTCGATCTCGTCCATGAAGATGATCGACGGCTCGTAGTAGCGCGCCATGTCAAAGAGAATGCGCACCATCTTCTCCGAGTCGCCGCGGTACTTGGACGAGAGCGTCGAGGCCGAGACATTGAAGAACGTCGCGCCGCACTCGTGCGCCACGGCCTTTGCCAAGAGCGTCTTCCCGGTGCCAGGCGGACCAAACATCAGGACGCCGTTGCACGGCTTGAGCAGTCCGTCCTAGCGTTAGGACAGACAGACAGACAAGCAAACGAGTCCGTCAGCGCTCCAACAGACTAGGACGCGAGGGATCTCCGACACAAGAGCGAGGCGCACTAGGACGCACTTCAAAGAGATGTGGCGCGATCTGCGGCAGCATGACCGTCTCCTGCAGCAGTTGCTTCGTGTGGTCCAAGCCCGCGATGTCGTCGAACGTGATGCGCTCGCCGTGGTCAACGATGTCGCGCTCGATCGCCTCAATGAGCTCTTGGTCGACCCAGCCGCTGTCCTTTGCGACGTCCGAGTACTTGGGTTTGCCTGCGATCGTGTTGCTGCTGCTGCAGGTGATCTTAGGCGACTCGGACACGGAGCTCACGCTGCTCTGGTCGCTCTCGCGTCGCTTCTTCTTGAGCTTCGCAGCCGTGCGCCGCGCTGTCTGATCGCTCGCTTTTGAGGACGCGGCGGCTGCGGATGGCGCTGCTGTTGTCGAGCGCTTGATGCTGTTCCGGTGCACGTTCTCTATGCGAGTAGAGCCATGCAGGCGTCTGTCAGTCCGTCCGTCCGTCCGTCCGTCCGTCAACTTGTCCTAACACAGCGCACGCCACTCCGCACCTTTGCCCTTTGAGTGCGTCGATGCGCGTGCTGCAGCTGGTAAGGATGGCTTGCGTGGCAAGAGCGACCGAGTCGAGAAGCGCGACCTGCGAGCAGCTCAAGTACGTGAGTGAGAGAGTCCTCCGGCCATGAGCCGCTGCTGCTGCTGTCTGACTGAACGCACATGGCCTGTGAAGCTGCATCTGTGCTCTGCGACGCGCGCTTGTTCGCCCAGGGCGGTAGCTTCTTCTCGCGCGTGAGGCTGCTCGCGCTCTCTCGCGTCCCAAGCGACTGACTCGGTCGCGTCCGAATGGCAGCGCGAGGCTTCTGCCACTGCAGTCCATAGAGAGAGTGATACACACGCACGCAAGCGCAGTGAGCTACTGGCTGTACCTAGCGATACAAACCAACAGAGAGAGAGAGCTACTACGTGTTGTCACGCACCCGTCGTGACGCAGTGTCGCTCATGTCGGCGTCCTGGTCGTTTGAATCGCCCGACGGTGGTGAATAGCTCCATCCGTCTCTTCTCGCAGCGAGCACAGCGTCGTTGGCTGCTCGTTCGCTCTCGCGTTGTTGCTGCTTGCGCAGTCGTGACTCGCTCTGGAGCTTGCGCCGCTGCTGCGTGAGCTGCATGTCGTTCGCTGCGACCGTGAGCTGCTCGAGCGTCTCGCGGTACTGCACCATGACCATGTACTCGTGCTCGAGGTCCAGCAAGACCTGGTGCCAGGCATTGTGAGTCTTCTGTGAGCGCGCGAGCCGTGCGTAGACAGAGAGGCGCTAATGAGCTGCGAAAGAGCGCGTACCTGCTCGAGCTCTGACGCACGAGTGCTCTGCCGTTGCATGAGCTGCACGTGCTGCAGAACGCGGCGAAACTCGGGCAAGCCAGCGTCGTAGTCTCCCAAGAGGCAGAACTCGCGCGCACGCATGAGCTGGTACTGGACATTGAGCGGTCCAGGCGGTGAAGCTGCTGCTGTCGTGCTCATGCTCCGCCGCCGTGAGCTGCTGCTGCTTGTTCCTGATGAGCTGCGCATTTGAGTTGGCGCTTTTCTGGTTTGAAAAAGTGCGGGAGACGAGTGAAGGAAATCAACTTGCCGTTTGTATGCTTCACGTGTACGAATCGCTGTATTGCACAAGCTTGTCTCTTTCGCACGTACTTAATCGCATATCATATCCATGGTACGTGTGCGCAAGAGAGAGAGAGAGCTTCGCTACCAGTCCAGTCCCTCTTCGCATGTGCATCAGGATTGCACCGACGCAAGGTCCTTGTGTATGTTGAGAAACACTTGGAGCAGAGATACTTAGCATGGCGGAAGCGCCTTGCAACGTCGTCATCATGTGTAAAAACATACAAACAAACAACTAGATCGTGATGTGCGTTCACTGGGGGTATGGCGCTCTACCTCGAACCAATTACTCGCTGTCGAGCACAGATGCATTGGAGCGTTGTCATCGTCCGCCGAACTCCTGATGCTCGTTCGCGAACTCGAGTGTCTACATAAACGCGTCCCGAACCCGGTGATGGATATGAGTAAGAAGTCGCATTGAGTGTGATCGCACCGAAACGTGGAGAAGCTTCATGTTCAGCGACTTCCCCCATCCGTCCAATGACATGACGTTGTAGCTGTTGCATGTCCCTAGACGGTGAGGTTCATTGGACATGCACCACAACGGCTTGGTCAAAAAAGCGCAGCACACTCGTGTTACTATTCAAGCAGGATCTTCACCCGGAGTGACATGCTCTTGGGTTCACTTTCTTGGCTCAGCGTTTCCGTTCGTGATGGGATCAAGACGACTCAAGTGCCCTCGCGCTCGACCATATCATTGAAAGCAGCGCGGCCATTGTCAAGAGCGATCATGAACATGGTGATGATGAGCAGGCGGTTGGTTGGCAAGATCTTGTCAATCAGCTTTCGTCGTGCGCATTCTTCTCGCAACACCAGATAACCAACGAAGGGGTCATCAATGACCGCCGACACGCTATTCTCCCTCACAATACAAGACGACGCTGATTAGCAAAGCCTCAAGGCTCAAGCCATACAGACTCTGTGGCCGATTTCAACACAGTGTGCTGTTTGATCTCCTCTTGCTGAATGTGCAGTGTCTAATGCAAGAGCGAATTCAGCAAGAGCGATGTTGCATGAGCTGTACTTATTGATGCGTCGACTGTACGATCGGTGCCTACTTGAGCACCTGGTTGGCTTCGATTCGGATGAGCGGCTCTCAGTACTTCCGTACTTTGGCGGAGAGCCTACTTAACATCTAAATCAAAAACCTCAGTTGAAAAATCACCCAATCGCTTCCTCGTGAGTCCACGTGCAAGCCAAAGTCACGCCCCGTGACAACTATCTGCTGCTCGTGCTATTTTCTCCTGCTACGAAATGCCTGGTGTGCGTTTGGGCCTCGCTGTAATCCGTCTGGGTCATCATGAGTAGTGAAGAGAGCAGTGAGGAGAATCGGAGGATGAACCGATTCTTCAACAGCGACGTTACTGGCTGCTGTGCGTGCTGCAGCAGTGGATCAACCTCCTGCTCTCACTTGATCGTATGACACAGGTTTTCCTTATCCCGAACAACGTCGAGGCGCCGCGAATGTTGTGGAGTGGCGCGTGCGCTACGATTGCGCGAGTGTCCGAGACGGTCTTCCAAGAGACCTGTGTCTTGATGTGGTTGAGCTCCACATCCAAGTCAGCAGCTCTGCATTTGAGCTCGTCGCACTGTTCGATCACCATTGTCTTCGTGGTCGCGCGCACTGTGATCTTCGTCGAGTGTCACCTCTGCTCGCACTCCAGAGTTGTGCTCTGTGTTCTGTGTTTGGTCTGTGATTCTATTCCTGAATAGTTTTTCGAATTGCTATGTCCAGTACTAAACACAGGATAAAGTTGGTTTGGTGGGGTTCGGGTAACTGAATATCCGTACTTTGGCTCGCAATCTGATACATACTGTTTCGACCTTCATAAGTACGAATCGCTACTCTGTCGACACGTAGCGCAGCGCCATCGTCAAAGCCGACGCCGACGCAAGAAGCGGTCGCAGCAGCAGCTCACAGTCGCTTGACCACACGCACAGCACACGTCGACAGCAAGCATGGCGCTTCCTGAGCTGCAGATCGTCGCGGGTCTCGTGACTGCGCTTGCGATCGGCCTCGCGCTGCTCGCGGCGCGCGTGATGTACCCGAAGAAAGTGGACGAGATCGACGAGTCGCTCGAAGCGATGATCAACGGCTTTGACTTTGAGCTCCCAGAGGAGGTCGAGATGTACCGCAAAGCGAAGGAAGAGCACGCAGACGACGTCGACGCAGTGTTCAACATGCTCTTCCGCCGCGCGGTCGCGGACATTCCGCTCATCCGGAAGATCCAGTCCGAGAGCGCGGGCATCCAGCGCCTCAAGAAGAACGACATCATCAAGGACGGGTCGTTCCTGAGCTACAAGCTCGCAGAGGAGATGATCAACGACGAGATCAACGACGTGCGTCGAGAGGCAGAAGAGCTCAAGCCAGGTGCGTCTGCGTGGCTGTCGTGCGCCGCCACTTGGCTCTGTGTGGACTGGGCCAAGGGCTGACGATGCGCGTGTGTGTGTGTGTACTAGGCGAGGGCTGGCCCGACAAGATCTTCCCGCAGGCCGTGCAGTTCATGAACCACATCGCAGAGCAGCAGATGGCGGCGCAGCGAAAGGCACAGGAGGAGCAGATGCAGGCGATGATGCAGGCGCAAGCCGCGATGCAAGCGGAAGGCGGCGCGGACGAGTAGGACGGACGGAAGAGCGCGAGAGCGCGAGACAGCAGCAGCAGTAGAGAGAGCGAGAGCGAGAGCGAGAGAGAGCACGCAGCACTTGTGCGGATCGATGGATGGATGGATGGACATACACAACGCTCCCGCTCCTTCGCCAGTGGCTCATCGCTCGGACGAGTCCCGGAGCAATGCGTTGACGCTCGCAATGTGCCGCAGCGTCGCGTCCTGGAGCTGCTGCACGAGCGCCAGTGACGTCTGGGGACCTTCCGCGCTGTCCGCGCTCGCTGTCGTCGACGCACTCGGACGCCTGCTGCTTGGCTGACTGCGTCGAGGACCTTCGCTGTCCGCACGGTTGAGGCCGCAGCGCACGCTGATCTTGCGCAGCTCTTGGCTCGCGACTTCGTCGTGGAGCTGCCGTCGCACGTGGCGCAGCATGCGCTCGCGTGGCGTCGCGAACGCCCAGTCGCGGAACTCGAGCGCGCGCTCGATGCACCGGTGCTCGTGGCTCTGCGGCGCGGCGGACGCAGCTCGAGCCGTCGTGCGACCGACTGCGCCGTCTGGGTAGAAGAACGCGCAGTGCTCGTGCGCAGCGTCGACTTCGAGGATCGTGCGGTCAGCGAACACGACGCGCACGCGGCGGTCTGCGAACGCGCGGAAGCGACCGAGCGGCGTCTCGACAGCTTCGACAACGTCACTTGACTGCTGGCGCGCGAGTGTCGTGGCGCTAGCTGAGCGAGTCGAGACGAAGCGCGGAGCCTGGGCGAGCTCCATAGCGTGGCGACAGAGCGCTTCGATGCTTGCGCTGCAGCATGGGAGAGGCTGTGAGTCCCGAGGTCGTGAAACGTATACCGGGTATACACGTAGATGTATACTCGATTCCGACGAAGCGCACCGCGTCGAGTCTGGAGCACCAGGCGCCGAGGCACTGGCGAGTGGAGCGGCCGGTGGGACCGTCTCGATCGTGAACTGCTGCGTTGCGTGGCCGTCGCGAGCGAACCAGCGAAAGTAGCCGCGCGAGCACTCGAGGACGCCAGTGCGACGTGCGAGCAGCACCTGCAAGCCACAGCAAGCGCGTCAGAGCGGAGCGACTGGAGGTCGGGACCAGTTGCGAGGACCGACGAGCGTCGTACCAGCACAGTCGCCGCCGCGTCGGGTGGCGCGCGACAGACGAGGAACGTCGCGTCTTCGGTCACTTCAGCTGCCACGTGCGCGTACAGGCGACGCGTCGGGCGACTCGCAACGCGCAGGACGTCGTCTAGTGTGAGCGCTGCATCCCCATCGTCGTCGCCGTCGTCTGTTCGAGCTGTTGCGAGCGCAGTGAACGTCGGCCGCGCACTGAGCGCTGCGCTCGCTGGCAGCGCAGCACTGCAAGGCGGCAAAGCAGACGCAGAGCGGTCGCCACTGCTCTGGCGTAGCGCGAACGTGCGCTGTCCTGTCGCGTGCGCTCGCTGCGCGCGCAGCAGCAGCGCTACGGCGTACGCAAAGCACAGCGGCGCGTGCTGCACTGCGAACGTCTGCTGCACAGTCGCAACGTAGCTGTGCGGACTGCTACTGTCGCTATCGTCGTCACTACTACTGCTACTGCTGCTCGTGGCGTGGACGCGGAAGAACGCGTCGACGACTGCGGCGCTTGGATGCAGACGCACGCGTGCGTTGCCTTCGATCGACTGCACTTCAAAGCTCCGCGTCGCTGTGTCGACGAGTGCGTCGGTAGTGAACTCGCCAGTGGGCCATCGCGCACGCAGGTGCTGGTCGCTAGAGCTGCTGCTGCCATTGCGTTGAGACGGTCGCCGCGTGAGCGGAGTGGATGAGATGCCACCGTCGCGCTGCTCGCACAGCGCGCGATGGACGTACGGCAAGACACAGGCGCTACTCGCATGGGTGTGCCAAGCAAACTGGTTGCGCAGACGCAGTGCGTCAATGAGCATTGCGCGATGGCTCGAGCGCGCAGTGGGCGAGAGGTGGCGCGTCTGCGAGCCATTCGGATGGATGTACGTGTACGCGTGGCCCGAGTCCTCGAGCACGATCGTGTGCGTCTCGTGCGTGTGCTTGCGGAAGCTCGCGACGACGACGCCGTTCACAAGCAATACGCTGCGGATCAAGCGGTGCTGCTGAGCAGCGCTGCGTGAAGGACCGAGCCGAGCTGCTGCCGCTGACGGTGCATCGAGCGCTTGGTCGTCGTGCGGCATGTCGTGCAAGTGGTGTGTGCTGCGTTGTGCATCTCCATACTGAATTCAAATGCATGTCAATTCTCCTTCTCCATACAAAATATAGCTACAACGTAGGAAATCAGCACCAGTCGTCGACGATGCGTGTCAGATGTGTGTGCGTGTGTGCGCACTTGAAGATCCGCGACGAGCGACGAAGACGAGACCCCATTGACTGACTGCGAACGATGGCGACGCTCTTTGCGAACGGCAGGATCTGGCAATGGACCGACGCCTCCACGGCAGCAGCACCGAGCCACACGTTTGCAGAGTGGATGCTCGTGGGAGCGGACGGCGCGATCGCTCGGATCGGTGCCGGGGCAGTTCCAGCGGACGCCGCTGCGGGAGCAGCCGTGACGCACGACCTGCGCGGCGCGCTCGTGCTCCCGGGGCTCCATGACTCGCACATCCATGCGTACTACATGGGCGAGAGCGACGAGTTTCTCAACCTCACGGGCTGCACGTCGTTCGACGACTTTGCCGACCGCCTGCGCACGTACGACGCGGCGTTCCCGGACAAAGCGTGGATCGTCGGGTTTGGGTGGGAGCAGGACCAGCTCTCGCCGTCTGCGCGGTACCCATCGCGCTACGACATTGACGCAGTCGTGAGAGACCGACCGGTGCTGCTCCACCGCGCGTGCTGGCACATCGCAGCGGTGAACACGAAGGCGCTCGAGGTCGCTGGCATCGACGTCTCGCAGACTGTGCACGTCGTCGAGTCCGGGACGATCGACACCGACGAGCGCGGCGCGACTGGCATTCTCCGCGAGTCGGTGCGTCCGTTCACACGTGCAGAAGCTGCCTTACAGACCCTGCGATCGCGAGCGTAGGCACGGACTAACAGGAGGGAGCGAGCTTGTGTGGGACGTGGGACGTAGGCAGTCGAGCTCGTCGCCAAGCACACGCAGGAGAGCTCCGACGGTGCGTACAAGTCTCTACGACAGCGCACGAGTGGTCGGCGCACCTTACCGAACGCGCTCTCGCCGGACTGCTGCTAGAGCTCCGCACCAAGTACCTCACGAACGCCATGAACAAGTGCGTGCGCTACGGTCTCACGGGTACGTCCTTCCGTCGTGGACTCGTGCGCAACTGCGAGGCGCCAACTCACGCACACTCGCTCACAGGCATCCAGACGAACGACCACAACGCGTGGGAGCTCTACAGCAAGATCCAGAGCGAGCGCGGACTCCCACTGCGCGTGTACTTGACGCCATCGATCGGTGAACTGCCGAACCCCAAGACGCCGCGTCCTGGCTCGCGCGTCGGCCTCCTCGCGTGCGACCGCATCAAGCTCTTCTCGGACGGGAGTCTCGGCGCTGTACGTCCTCGTCGACGCCTCTGTCGAGCAGTCGACCGCAGCCAGTCTTAGCGACCACTGACTCGTGGATGGACTTGCGTGCGTCTGTAGGAGACCGCGGCCGTGCGTGAGCCGTACCTCGGGACGTCGAACTGCGGCATCTTGATGGAGACGGACGCGAACTTGATCCAGCAGATCGCCGACGCCGACGCCGCAGGCTTTCGCTTGGAGATCCACGCCATTGGTGCGTCTCCTTCTCTCGCACTCGGATCTACGACCTACGACCTCTCACGCACTCACGCCTGTGTCTATCGACCGGACTAGGCGACCGTGCGGCCGAGCAAGTGCTCATGGCGCTCCGCGAAGCAGGCGTGACGCCCGACAAGCGCGCGATCTTGACGCACTGCCAGATCTTGGGCGACGACCTACTCACGCAGATGCAGACGCAGGGCGTGATCGCGAACATCCAGCCGTCGTTCACGATCACAGACGCGTCGTTTGCGCGCAAGCGCCTCGCGGCGTCCGTGCTCGCGTACTCGTACTGCTGGCGCACGATGCTCGCGCGTGGGATCGTCTGCGCCGGCGGCAGCGACGCGCCGATTGAGACGTGTAACCCGTTCCAAGGCATCTACGACGCGATCTTCCGGCACAAGCCAGGGCAGCCGCAGGACGTCTTCTTGCCAGACGAAGCGCTCACGTTTGCTCAAGCGCTCGCGCTGTACACGATGAACGGCGTGTTCGCTGCGAACGAGGAGACGCGGCTCGGCCAGCTCGCGCCTGGGTACCTTGCGGACTTTGTCGTGCTTCGGCGCGACGTCACGCGTGACCACGACGCGCTCTTGGACCCTGACGTGGTCGAGAGCGTCTGGGTCAATGGGAACCGCACGTACGCGTTTGACCCGAGCGCGAGCCCGAGCGACCCAGCGTTTGACTTTACGCAGAGCTCGCTGCCAGGCAAGAACGGTCGCCACGTGCGCATCTGCCGCTGCTGCTGCCGCTAAGAACGCGTAGGTGCGCCATCACGTTCGCTCACAAGGAGCAGCAGCACTGAACGACGCGCACTTGACATGCTTGTCATGGCTCGATGAAATGCCACTTTTGACTTGAGTTCAGTAGCGAATGCGATTGCTTTGTTTGATCCAGTGAACGATCGATCGGAGTCTGAGTCGGACCGGATAGTCCATTTCTTTGCTCATGTCGTTCTTGCATACAAATGCAAGTGACCAAGTCGATTCGGTCAAACTCAGACTCAAGGTTCTGAGCGCAACGCCAAAACAATTGCCAGGCAACCAAAGACACTTGCGGTGAGTATACTCGCTGGAGCTCCGCCACATGACTGGCCCTTACTTTGCGCAAGTCTCTTTCCGTCCATCGCGCCGAAACCAAGGGACAATCGTTCTGGCGCATACTGAACGCAAGTGACTCGCGTGGGAGAAGCGCATGCGCGGCAGAAGCGCGTGAAGCGCACACAACACAAGAGCGCAAACGGAGGCTCGAAGCTCGAAGCCACTTGGCGCAGGCGTCTCCCCCTCGTCCTCCACGCACGCCCCCCGTCGCCTCCTGCTCCTCCGTCAGTCACCACTGTCCCCTTTGCAGCCGACGATCGGTCTGTCTCTCAAGTGGCACGCACGCGCGCCATCATGGAGGACAACCAGGTCGACACACTGGCGCCAGTGCCAGCACCGCTACTCAAACCCGAGAGCTCTGTCGCTGCGACTGCTGCTGACGCGACGAAAGAGCGCGACCCCGCCCATGAGCTCGACGAGCCCGTCGCCCCCGCATGCGACAGCAGTAGCGAGCAGCTCAACAGCAAGACGACGGTGACGCCGACGACAGTGGCCGCTGACCCAATTGAGCCAGAGGCGGCGCCTCCTGTGGTCGAGAGCGAACTGACTGTCGTCACGGCCACGACAGCACTGGCGCCTGCCGACGAGCGCGTGGCAACAGCGACGATTGTCACAACAACAACAACGACGACGACGACTGTGGCGGAGACGGAGACGGCAGCAGTGTCCTCGGACGACGCGCCACTGCAGCTCTCGGACCTCGTGCTCCACGTGAGCGCTGACGACGACGACGACGAGGAGGAGGAGGACGAAGAGCGCTTTGCGGACGCGCGGCAGGAGAACGACGGCGACGAGTCGGACACCTCGGACGACGACGACAGTCTCGAGCACGAGCTCCAGGACTTTTACGCCGAGCCGTCGGCGCTGCACGACAGACCGCCATCGAGTCAGCCGCCGCACGCGAGCGTCCCGACGACCATGAGCTACTCGGTGAACGAGATGGAGGTAATCACGAACCGCGGCGGGCGGTCCGGGAGCCTCTCCAAGTTCCTCGACGACTCGGACTCGTACCGTCGCCGGTCGCTCCAGTCGTTCCCAGACGACCCGCTCTTTGGCTCGGGCTTGCACCACAAGAGCATGAGCCTCGCGGCGTTCCTGGACATGGGCATTGACCCGATCCTCGAGATCCTCGAAGACACGGACTCGGACATTCGGCTCTGGCTCATGCAGCCAGCGACTGTGAAAGACGTCATCGCCGAGTTCATCACGCCGCCGGTGTTCAGTGGCGAGCCGCACGAAGAGTACGGCTACTACAAGAAGCACTTTGTCTGCTCGGAGATCATCATGAAGCTCTACACGGGCGAAGAGGACCTGTACGAGTCGTTCTCGTCCGACTCGTCGTCCGGCTCCACGGCCACGAACGCGGTGTTTGGGTGCCAGGACGCCGCGGACATTGCCAAGTGGGCCCAGCTCTACGCGATCTTTGACAACCCGACGCCGCTCGACGAGATGCAGCTGCTGTTCTTCAGCAAAGCGCTCGTGCGGCTCCACGACGGCTTCTGCTTGGAAGAGGGCTACGTCTCGAACGTCCTCAAGCGCTTCTTGCCGACCGTCGTGCCGCACTTGTACTCGAACACGATCAAGTACATGCTCACGCTCATCCTCCAGTCGTACGAGAGCGTGCACCCGATCACCGGACGGAACGACGCCATGGAGATCGTCGCGCCGCTGCTCGCACAGGCGACGCGCGTGGACCTCACGCAGGCGCTGAACCCGACGCTGGTCGAGAACACGTCGCACTTGCTCGTTGACATGCTCCAAGCGAACCAAGCCGACCGACTCGGGTCGTTCTGCCGCCGCGAAGGCGGGGTGTACCTCTCCAAGTACTTTGTGCGCGACCAGTTCGGGACGATCCGCGGCTTTGAGTCCATGACGCACGGCTACCACAACTTCCTCCAGTACATGCTCTTGGAAGAGCTCGGGAAGCACCCAGCGATCGTCGACGAGCTCTTCGCGAACGCGTTCAACGAACTCACGACCTTGCGCGAGCACAAGGTTGGCGAAGCGTCGAGCTGTACGTTCCGTCTCGTGTCTCTCTTGGCGATGCCATGCGGTTGCTAGTACTGACAGACATGCATGCATGGGTGGGTGGACTCGTGCGACAGCATTGAACGTGCACATGGCGACCGAGCTCTTGCTGCTCTGCTCCAAGTACCACAGCGACGCGTTCGACAGCGACGAGAGCAGCCCGATGGACGACGCGCAGCACAAGGGCCGCGGCAGTTCGTTTGGCTACGGCAGCTTCTCGCCCGAGCAGTTTGCGAGCTCGCCGCGCGAGTCTGCGACCGAGACGTCGATGTACAACCTCGCGTCGCTCGCACATGGTCAGACGCTCTGGGCGAGCGTCTTGCGCACGGCGCAGACGACTGCGCACGCGTTCATTGCGAACTTTGACTGCGGCCTTGCACCGTCCGTCGAGATCGCACTCGCCAAGTACCTCCACGCGCTCGTGGCGCTGAACGACGAGGACGTGAACGAGCAGCTCCACGAGCACCACTTGGTGCCCAAGTACCTCCGGATACTCGCGCACCGGTCGCACTTTGACATGCTGCTCATCCACGTCGTCCCGGCCGTATCGTTCATCCTGCGCGACGCCGACGGCACGCGCGCGAAGAACTGTCCGCTCACGAAAGACCTCTTTGGCGTCGACGCCTCGGGAGGCAACGACAGCGACGACGACAGCGCCATGACGATCGTCGACTTGATTCTCCACGCGAAGCTCGCGCTCCCGACGCTCCGGATCTACTCGGCGATCATCCACGACGTCTTGGACGAAGTCTTTGCCACGACGACGCCGTCGCAGAACAACGCGCAGGTGCTGTTCCACTGCAAGCGCAGCTCGGCGTGGGCAAAGCTCACGGGTCGCACGAGCAGCCGGAGCGACGGCAAGCGCAGTTCGGACACGAAGCATGCGTCGGATGAAAGCGACGCGCGCCGCAGTTCGCTCCACGAGCCAGCGACTGGGTCGTCGCCGCTCTCGACAGCAGCAACTGCTGCACCCGTGGCGACTGCCGTCGACCCAGCGGACGACGAACGCCTGAGCGCTCGGACGTCCGACAAGCACGACACGAGTCCCACGACGCGCGGCTCGGACGCAAGCGAGCACGATGTGGACGCAAGTGGGCGGTCGTCGTCCGAGTCGTCGACGCGCTCGGACAAGCAGCACGCGCACGTGCCGCCGCCGCCGCCGCCCGTGAAAGACGCGGAGAAAGAGGCGCCGCGCAAGTCGACGCACTACTTCAAGAACGTCTTGCAGTCGCCCGTGTTCAAGAGCCCCATGCGTCTCGGCTCCGTGATCAAAGTGCCGGAGAAGACGCCGTCGCCGACTGAGAACGGCCAGGACCAGTCGCAGCCGCAAGCGCGCGGGACGTTTGCGTGGAACAGCGTGTTCAAGAAGCTCCGGAACTCGTGGGTCGCGAACCACCACAGCGAGAAAGCGGACAAGAAGCTCTTGGCGCTGAGCAACGAGCCGTTTGCGCACGCCATGGCGCCGCGCCAGACCGACGTCCTCGTCGTGGACACATCGCGTGGCGACGATGTCACAAAGCTCGTGCACGCCGATGCGGGCGTTGTGGTCACGGACGTCCCGGTCTCGAGTGCGCACTACTCGCCGTCGAGCCACAAGAGCAGCGCCGTGGCGATGAACGTCATTACGTCGGGGTACATGTACAAGAACAAGCTCCCGGAGACTGGGCAGCGCCACGTGTGGGAGCGCTACTACTTTGTCTTGAACCGCGTCGACGGCTCGCTGAGCTACTACATTAGCGAAGCGCACGCCAAGGACCGGACGTACGTGCGCGGCACGGCGCGGCCAGTGAGCGTCTCCGAGGGCTTGCCCGTGCACGTGTCGGGGCAGCACAGCGTCTACGGCTTCCAGATCAACACGCAGGGCCACGGCGCGTTCATGGTCCTCGTCGACTCGATCGACACGCGCCTCGTGTGGCTGACGGAGATCCTCGTGTGCGTGAACGCGTCGGCGCCGTCGTCGTCGGGCCCGAGCAGCAGCAAGCGGCTCTCGCTCTTGGGCGACGACACCTCGGCGCAGCTCAACGGCAGCAGTGCGAAGGCGCTTGGCAGTCTCAAGTGGAGCAAGTCGGAGATGAAGGACCTCGTCGTGGACTTGTACAAGAACCTCTTTGGGCCGCACCTCAAGTTCTCGACGCCGCTCGAAGCGCCGGCGTCGTTCTGGATGGAAGAGAAGATCGACCCCGTGGCCGAGTCGTGCGTCCTGAGCTCGAACTTGCCCGACTGCGTGCCGTACTGGGGCGAGTTCCACGGCTACAAGCGCCTCTGTGACTACTGGAAGATCCGCGACGAGACGGTCGAGCGCAGCAGCGGCCGCGTGCTCCGCGTCGTGGTCGACGAAGACGAAGAGACCGCGGTCGTGATGACGTCGACGACGTTCCGCATCCTGCGCAACAGCCAGATCGTGACGGAGGAGTCGTGCGACATCCTGAGCATGAGCGGCGGCGCGATCGTGAGCATCCACTGCACGTTCGACTCGTATCGCATCGCAGAGGCGTTCCGAAAGTACGTACGCTGCATCGGACTGGGACTGGGTTCGCCACTCGCGAGTTGCTAACGCTGGGTCTGTGATGGTGTACAGGGAAGGCATCAGTGCGTCGTAGAGGGACGATGGGAACGGTGATGGCGATGATGGTGGCAGTCGTCGCACGCGACGGAGGTGCATGTGCATAGGGCAAGTGCGTGGTGATAGGAGAAGAGAGCGATGAGAGAGCGAGAGAGCGACGACGGCGGCGGCAGGACGCCGGTCGGTCGCTCGGTCGAGCAAGTGCGTTTAAAGTATGCTCCCGCGCTCGCAGGACGTCGCCTACGAGCAAGCGAGAGCGAGAGCGAGAGATCTAGAGACCGGACCGTCGCGCGTGCGCAGCGAGCCGAGCAGACGACAGTGAGTGAGTCTGCTCGCTCCACCCACTTGGCGTGTACAATACAGATCGACCGGAGTGTGTTTCGCAGCGCGCGTGTGTCGTGATGTCGGTCGTCGTAGGGATCAGACGCTGTGGCCTAGCTCCAGTCCCTCGCGCCTCGGCCGCTCGAGTCGGAGGCAGTCGCGTCGCAGGACGCTCGAGTGTGACCGAACGGACGCGGCTTCTCGCGACGTCGCTCCTTCACTCGCCGATTCGACGCCTCGAGCGCAAGCGAGCAGCCCCTTCCGTTGGCCCGATCCCCACCACCAGCAGCACCACTGCGTACACGCCAGCTACGATGAGCGAGCTCCAGCTGATCGTTGAGCAGCTCAACAAGGAGCCCTTCCGCCTCGGCCTCACGCTCGTGGCGTTTGACGAGAAGAGCAACTTTGAGCTCCTGCAGATCCTCAACGAGGTCTTCACCGAGGTCGACGCAAAGCACAATGTCGACTTGCGCAGCGAAGCCGACGAGCAGCGCGCGTATCGGTACCTCGAGTTCCTCCAGCTCAAGTTCCCACTCCCGCGCGACGTCGAGAGCTTTCGCGACGCGCTCATTCACGGTGATCGCCAAGTGCTCTATCCGATCCTGCACTGGGCACTGAAGAACCTCGCTGGGCACAAGAAGCGCGCGTACCTCGGTCGCTTCCTCGCGCCGCTGAACGTCCCGCAAGAGTACTTTGGCAACGAGAGTGCGTCGATCGTAGTGGGCGTGCTTGCTGCCTTGTGCATGTGCGCGCAGTAGTGTGAGGACTCACTCTCGATGTGCCGGTCTCGCTCGCTCTCTGGCGCAATGACAGCGCTGAACGGCATGCACGAGCACTACAAGCAGCTCCAGGAGCAGTTCAAAGGCATGCACAAAGAAGTCGATCAGCTCCGGAGCTCCAAGACGCGACCGAGCGAGCTGCGCAAAGAGATCACGCAGCTCGAGGAGGAGGCGCACCAGCTCCAGGAGAAGATCGCGAACCTCAAGAAGAGGACTGCGAGCGAGAGCGGCTTCAAAGACATCCTCGACGCCACGAGCGCGCTGCGGAAAGAGCAAGAGGAGCAAGCAAAGCTCGCGGAGCGCAAGCGCGACCAGATGATGTCGCTCACGCTCGTCGAAAAGCGGTCGCGCGAGTGCGAGCAGCGGCTCATGGACTTGCGCGCGTCGCTGAGCCACGACACGCCGCCAGACCAGCTCTTTGATCACTTGAAGACCCAAGTCGAGCGCAATCGCGACATCTTCGTGGTCAAGTTCCCGCAGGAGTTCAAGCTCCAGCAAGAGACGCTCCAGCGCCTCGAGCGCGCGCTGAGCGAACCGCCAAAGACTGAAGCCGACATTGCCGACATGGAGGACGAGATCGCGAGCCTCAAGAGCTCGATCCAGCACTTCCAGTCGCAGATCGCCGAGGCACAGAAGGCAGCAGGCGACGACAAGCTTGGGATCTACCGCCAGCACGCGAGCGTGCAGATCAAGAAGCTCGCGGCGAAAGAGGACGAGCTCGAGACGCTCCGGAACGAGAAGGTCGCGATGCAGAAGCAGCTCGAGACGCTCGAAGCCAAGATGTCAGAGCTCTCAGGCTCCAAGTTCATGAGCCGCGACGAGTTCAAGCAGTACGCCAACTCGCTCCGGAACAAGACGAACCAGTACAAGAAGGTCAAGGTCGAGCTCGCAGAGCTCACGGCCGAGAGCGTCGTGCTCCATCGCACCGAGCAGCTCCTCAAGAGCAAGGACGCAGACCTCGACGGCTTCTTGAAAGACCTCGAAGCGAAGAAAGGCGTCACGGGCTTCCTCGATACGCAGGAGAAGCTCGACAGCGTCTCCGAGATGAATGCGCAGGTGAACAAGCTCAAGGGCGAGACGCTCGAAGAGATCTCGCGCATTGTCACCGACATCAACCAGACGCTCAAGGAGCGCAAGAACCAGCTCGCGCCGCAGATCAAAGAGCTCCGCGCCGTGCGGCAGCGGTACCAAGAGATGGAGCAGAGCTACCTCGAGCGCAAGGCGCAGTACGACAACACCGCCGTTGGGCTCGAAACCGAGCGCGTCAAGCTCGAGCAAGAGTGCAGTGCGTTCCAGGACGACTGCTTGCGCGAAGAGAGTCAGTATCACTGGCTCCACTGCCTGCTCCAGATCGAGCAGGGCAAAGTCGAGAAGGTCGAGCAGGAGATGGCGTTCGAGAAAGGCAGCGGCCGGCTCCTGCGCGACATCAAGTCGTTCCAGGAGCTCTACAAGCACAAGGTCGCGCAGCAAGAGAGCCTCACGAAAGAGCTCCGGAAGCAGCAGAAGACGCTCAAAGCCAACACGGCGGACCACAACGCCCAGCGCGAGCAGTTTGAAGGACTCTTCAAGCTCCTGACCTGCAAAGTCAAGCTCGCTGGCCGCGCGGCGTCGGACGCAGCAGCTGGGAAAGGTCAAGGCGGCATGGAGCTCTTTGACGGCCACGCTGACATTGCGCAGTTTGAGAACGTCGGCGGCGCGAACGTCATGACGCTCGATGCGTGAGCGCGATCGCGTGACAAAGGCGCCGTTAGGACGTGAGGAGCGAGTGAGTGCGTGGTGGTAGCTTAATGAACGACGGGATTGCCTACCTTGTTTGGTCGTTCCTGTTCTAGTCCTAGCTGTATGCTCCAAGCTATCTCTGGGCTCTCAAGTCTTTCGTAAGGCTAGGCGCTAGACCACGACAGACTCGGGCTCGTGCTGTCCACTGCTCACACCAGACAGCTCTTCAGCGCGGACCTGACGCTCAAGCACCGCGCGCTGGCGTTCGAACTTGCTCTTCAGCGCTTCGAGGTCGCGTTCGTACTGGAGCTGGAGCTCAGCGAGCTGCTCCTTTGCGCTCTTGCGCGCAGCTGCTTTGTCCAGACTCAAGCTGCTGCTGCTGGGGTCGCACGCAGGGTCGCTCGCGTCGCAGTCTGCTGGGCGAATCGCGGCGCACTTGGACGGGGAAGCGTCAAAGTCGCGGCTCTGGCGAAAGTACCGCATGAACGATGGCTCCTCTTGCTCGTCTGCATCGCCATCTGCGTCAGTGCTAGCGCGGTCGTCGCGGTTGTCAGCACTCGTGCCAGTGGATCGGAGCGTCCCGCTGTCGCTCATCGTGCCGAACGATCCAACTGAGACCATCGTGCCTGACAGCTCTGCGCCTCGAGTCATCCAGCTCTCAAGTGGCGGAGGCGGAGGCGACAGTGTCGTGAGACTGCTCGCCGGCACCATCGTGCCGTACAAATCGCTCGTGTCGCGGCGCTCACGTGCACCAGTGGCAACATCTCCTGCGCCAACTCCGTGCGGTTGCTCGCCACAGAACACCATTGTGCCGCAGATCGCGCCAGTGCCGCCCACGTGCGCAGCGTCGCTGCTCGAGAGTCCGTGTGCCGTTCTCGACGATGAGCGGTGGTGAGGGTAGCTCACCATGCTCCCGCTGCTCTTGAGCATCGTACTGACGTCTGCGATCGAGAGCGAGCCGTCAAGACGTCCGGTCGCAGCGCTGCGGTACTCGTACTCGTCCTGGAGGTTCCCTTCACGCGCCTCAGCGACGAGCTCGAGACTCTGGTCCACGAGCTCTTGTAGGATCGCAAGTCCTGCGCTCGAGCTCTCGAGCTTGTCGACTTCTTTCTTGATGAACGGGTGCGCGAGGAGCTCTTCAGCAGTCGGACGCTGCTGCGGGTCTTTGCGGAGACACGTCGCGATGAAGTCGTTGAAGAGCGGCGAGAACGCGTCTGGCGCCTGGAGCGTCGGCGGCGCGCGGTTCGGGATCATGAAGATCGCGCGCATCGGGTGCATCTGTGCGAGCGGTGGCTCGCCCTCGGCCATCTCGATCGCCGTGATGCCGAGCGACCAGATGTCTGCCTTGCCATCGTACTGCGACTCTTGGATCACTTCTGGCGCCATCCAGAACGGCGTGCCGATCACGGTTTTGCGCTTGTTGATCGTGTTCGTGAGCTGCGCCGAGACGCCAAAGTCCGCGAGCTTGGCCATGCCGTCGCTCGCGAGGAGGATGTTCCCAGCTTTGATGTCGCGGTGGATGTTGCGGTTCGCGTGCAAGTACGCGAGTCCTTTCGCGACGTTTGCGCAAATCGCTGCGATCTCGCGCTCGCCAAGGCACCGGCGACGGAGTGCAATGAGATCAGCGATCAAGCCGGCGGCGCAGTACTCCATCGAGATCCAGATCTGTCCGTCGTAGAGGAAGCTGCCATAGTATTGCACGACGAACGGACTCGTGCAGTTCTCGAGGATCTTGATCTCCTTTGTGAGCTCGTAGAAGTCCTTCTCGTCGTTCTCCATCGACACGATCTTGAGCGCCACGACGTCGGCGCTGTGCTTCGCGACGGCTTTGTAGACCTTGCCGTAGGACCTGAGCGACAGTGTCGTCTCTCGAAGCGTGAGTGAAAGCGAGAGAGAGCGAGAAGCAAGCGCATCTAGCGTCGAGGGCACAGGCGACGCACCCTTCACCAAGGCGCTCGAGGACTTCGAACACGTCTTCAGGGTTCTCGTTGCGCTGGATCGAGCTCATGGTGACAGAGCGTCCGTGTTCGCGTCAGAGGCGGCGTCTCTGATGAGGATGGAGCTGCTGTCGACGTGTGAGCTCGGAAGCGCAAATGGCTTGAAGGACGATGCCATCGCTGCTACTGAACCAAGTTCGAGACGTGTGACCACTTTCGTTCGCAAGAATAGCCACGAGCATGCAGGAATAGCTCCGCGTGACCGCACTCAAAACGTATACTTTTCCGACGCTATACTATCAAATATGCGGATTATACGGCGTATATTGTATAGGAGGTTCGAGGTATATTGTATAGGAGGTTCGATGTATAGTGTATAGTAGGTTCGAGGTATAGTGTATAGGATGATTGGCTATACGTATACAAGATTGTATATTTTTGTGTGTGTTACCCAAAATGGCCACAAGGCACTGACGCTCAAGACCATCAATGAGTTCACCGAGCTCTTAGCGCGCATGGAGAGGCAGTGTGACAAGTGCAAAGAAAGCACGCGGCGGCAAGCAGCGCAGCAGATTCCAGAGGTGCAGCAAACGCTGTTCGAGTGCGAGCAGAGGAGCAGAGCAGTCACGAACGCGTACCGAGCACGACCAGATCGACCGAGAGCAGGACGTCGCTGTGCGCCGGGCACGCAAGGTCACTCCAGCTCGGTTCGTCGAGCCGCACGGAGCAAGCGAGGAGTCAGTCAGCCAGTCAGGAGGAAAGCGGCAGTCGAGAGGCTCTATGCTTTGGTGTTTGAACGCCTCTTCATGTCGCGTCGGCGCGCCGAGTCGAAGTGGCGTCTCATCGAATGCGAATGGGCTAAGTGGCGTCTTCCCGAGTGCGACGAGGAAGCGCTCGCGCCATTGCAGGTGCAACTTTCCTACGACACGCAACGAGCACCGGCGCTCTACAAGACCAGCAGCTCGGGGTGCTCCATGTAGCGCTTGAACACCTGGAGGAACTGGCCCGAGACGACGTCGTCAACGACGCGGCGGTCGGCCGAGAGCGTGACGTTCATGAGCGTCGCAACCCGCGGCTGCGCGTCCTCGTCGTCGAGCGACTGCGGCGGCAGCACCTCTTTGCGGCCGCGGCCGACAGCCATGATGCACGCCTGCGGCGGGTTGATCACGGCCGTGAAGTTGTCAATGCCGAAGCCGCCGAGGTTCGAGATCGTGAACGACCCGCCCTGGAACTCCTCGGGCTTGAGCTTGTTCTGGCGCGCGCGACCGACGAGCTCCATAAATATGCGGTTCACGCCGCTGAGCCCGAGTGCGTCGACGTTCGAGACGATCGGCGTGATGAGCCCCGCGGCAGTCGCAACGGCAACAGAGATGTCGACGGACGCGTTCGGCTGCACGGCGTGCGCCGCCGTGTCAAAGTAGCAGTTCGCCTCCGGGACGTCGCGCAGCGCCAAGGCGACGGCTTTGAGGATGAAGTCGTTGAGCGAGACCTTGACGCTGTGGGACGTCTTGAGCTTCTGGCGCAGCGCCATCACGCGGTCGATCTCGCAGTCGATGCTCGCGTAGTGGTGCGGCACCGTGACCTTGGACGCCGTCAAGCGCTTGGCGATGATCTTGCGCATGTTCGACAGCGCAATGTCCGTAAAGTCGTCGCCGCTGGCGCTCGCAACGGCAGCCGGTGCCACTGGCGCTGCCTGGGCGGCGGGAGCTGCTGGCGCCGCAGCAACCGGTACCGCGTGCTCAGCCGCAGAGAGCAGCGAGCGCTTGCCCAGGAACTTGATCAGCGGCTCGCGACCGCTGTGCTCGGAAGCACCAGCAGCAGGCGCAGTCGGAGCAGCAGGCGAGGCACTCGCTGGTGCGTCTGCACTCGGCGCCGGCGCGCTGCTCGACGCTGGCGGCGCGTTCTTGAGCGCCTGGAGCGCGCCACTTGCAAGCAGACTCTCGTACGCTGCGACGTCTTCGACCGTGTACGCCAGCACACTGCCGACTGGGATGTCGGCCGTGCCCTCTGGCAGCACAACGTGCGCGAGCACTGCTTCGTCCTGCATCTCGTAGTCCACGACCGCCTTGTCGGTCTCGATCTGGCAGAGCACGTCGCCAGCCTGGAGCTGCTCGCCCTCCTTCTTGAGCCAGCTCGAGAGACTGCCAACTGTCATCGTCGGCGACAGCGCTGGCATCGTGAGCTCCTCGACGCCGTCTGGCAGCGACGCGAAGCCGCGTACAGCCGTCGCTCTCGAGCTGAGGAGCTGCGCAGAGCGCGCGAGTAGCGTGGCGCGCGAGCCGCTCAGGAGCGCAGCGTGGCGACGCCAGATCAGCGTGCGGGTCGGAGCAGCAGCAGCGCGGCGCATGGTGCGTGCGTCGAGGAAGAGAGGAAGAGAGGAAGAGCGGGGAGCGAGCTTCGTCACGCCTTAGGAGCTTCTGCGTCACACGATTTCTGCTTGGTTGGAACGAAGTGTCTCAAAAATGCTCTAATAGTAAACGCCTGTCAGACCTTGTACTTGAGTTCGCTATGCTTCTGTCAGACTGCTCATATCATACTGTTATATGAAAGTAAGTATGCGGTTGTCATACTCGAATCGGTGGCAATCGGTTGCACTAAACGATCACATTACCATGAACTTAACTATTTATGATACAAATTCAAACTAAAATAATAGTACATGATTACTCCTGCTGAGCTGCTCGCTCGAGCTCATGCCTCTCGATCGATGGCATACTCAAGCACGTCGCGACTCCAGCGACGACGTCGACATGGCGGTCGCCACCTCGCGCATCGCGCACAGGTCAGTTCGCAGTCGATAGAGCACTCGACTACAAAAGTAAAACAAGAATCGCTCAACTCGGCCATTTGTGCTCTTGGGACTCCAAGAGACGCCGCAACGACGAGCATGGTGCGAGCACCGCAGGATGGAGCTGTCGCGCATGGCGAGCTGCTCTGACATGGACTGACTGTTCGTTCTTGCTTGGTGCGTCGTGCAATCCACCCATCCGTGTACCTAGGCTGACACGATCGTGTGGAAGCACGCCACCGAAAGCGACTTGGCTCGGCTAGCGACGTGCCACTCGCTCGACAAGTGCAAGAGGTGCGCTCAGTCGGTCGTCTCCTCCTTGCAGCTCCGCGCATGTGTGCGGAAGCGCTGGGCAACTGGCACGAAGGCTGCAATGCGTTCACGCGCATCAACTCTTGACTCTGGCTGCAGCGACTTGGCTCGGATCCTCCGCCTTGACCCGATAGACGCGAAGCACGCGCTGCTGCTCGACTTCCACGTGCACAACTACTCATATCCACTCACTCTTCTGTGTGCTTCTTGATCTAGCTACCGAGCCATCGTGCGCTAGTTGTGCTTGACTGTGTCCGTGTGTGCGTACGTTCTGTCGACAGCAGCGCTTTAGTCTCCGGCAGACGTCTGTGCTCCTCGGCATGTGCCAGACGCTCATGGAGCGCGACTTGTCCGTGGCGAGTGCGACGGACCTGCGTGCGAGCTACGCGTTCTTCCAGTCACTCTTGCTCGCACACAGCGTCGAGCGATCGCCAAAGAGGTGTGACTGCATGCGCTGCGACAGAGAGGTGGCGAGAGACAGACAGACTCACACCACAGATTGATCGGCTGCCTGCATGCATAGCGTCGGCGTCTTCAGTCGAGAGGACGTGAGTGCGATCGTAGACTTTGTCACGCACACGTACTTTCGCCACCTTCCGCTGTACCAAGCCATCTTCACGCCGTTTGCCCACACGCTCGTGGCGCAGACTGCTGTCGCAGGCGTCGAGACGCCGCGTCGGCCGCGAGCGCTTGCAGACGGCGTGCAGCACACTGAGGCGCTCGCGCATACCATCTTTGTGCGCCACGACAGTGAGCGCTAGCCGAGCCAGGCAGACAGTCAGACAGATTGACAGAGCGCAGTGGATGCAAGGAGACGAATGGATCAACAGACGGACGGACGAGTGAGCGTGTATAAGTAAGTTAGCGCTGCACGCGTGCTCGCGCAGTGCTCCTTCTCGTCGTCCATCGAGTCTAGTCAAAGAGCGCGCGGTACTTGCTCTGTGCGAGCTGCACGAACTGGTCGTACGTCTCCATGTCAAAGTCTTCGCCAAAGAGCGTCGCTTTGAACTCCTGGATCGTCTCGCTGTCCACGACGCGTCCGATCACCTCGACCACTTTGCTGAAAGTCCCTCGCACACACGCGCGCGCGTGGGTCAGATCCGCATGTGCACATGCATGCAAACACGACAAGAGCGTCGCACAAATGCACACAACACACACACAGCACACACCTGCTGTAGTCGCTACCTGGCGCAGGGTTCACGTTCACAATCCCGCCATCCTGCACACACATGCCATCGCGTGTTAGTCGCATGCATGCATGAGTGAGTTGTCGCGACGCGCGTGGCACGAGACGTACCGACGTGCGCAAGACCACTGCGGTGGGCATGTGGCTTTCGACAACACCCACGAGCGCGACGGTGCGGCCGACGTAGGCGCCGAGGGTCTTCTTGTTCACGCGCGGTGCAGTGCCGCCCTCCATTGCGGCTTCGAGCAGCAAGCTAAAGTGCGGCACAGCAAGAAGGGCGATAGCGAAAAGCTGTAAAACCTTTACCCGGTACCGGATTACAAACGTTTCCGAAACAATAGTTTGTAGAATTACATATATATCCACGGCATGGCTAGGTTTAGGTCAGGTGCATGTTACAAAGACAAATAAATATGCAACATGTCTTCGATTGCAATATTTTCCTAATTGTGTTGCAATCGAAGATGTTGCATATATTGCAACACTATAGAATACGAGTCTTTCTAATATAGGTGTGTCCTCTAATTTAGTTGGTCGGCTGGACACACTCTCTTCTTGGACAATAACTGGACTCGGAACCAGAAAACTAATCCCATGATGGAGAGGGCTTATACATGTACAGAATTGTTTGCAGTTCTTGCTAGCGCAATGTAGCGTTTTTCTTTCACTCGGAATCAGTAACAAGTCTCGATTCAGAATTCCTCAGCCAATTGCACTTTCGCTCGCAAGATTTGTAGGAGCCAAAACATTATTGTACGCGACATTCTGGACGCAGGTTTGTACAACATTATGTGGATTTTTTATCATAATTTTCACATCTACCAGTCAGACTTAAGTAGCATATATATATTGAAATAGCTACGTACAAATGGTTGAAAGATTTCAATTTCGAGCAGAAATTTATTACACAGTTCGCATCGAACTCATCAACTCACTTGTTTTGCGCAGTACATTGACTTGCACCTGCTTTTTCTTTACCCTGTCGGTTCGTGTGTACGTCTGCAGGATAGCACTTCGAAAAGACACGCTCTGCGCGCTCAAGTCTGATCTATGTGGTTAGAAAAATCAGGCACTATTCGTTGTTAGAAAACCTATGTCGTAACTTGACGTATTTTCGGGACTGTCCCGAATAGTAGTCGATTATCGATGAGCTATCTTGGCGCAGGGTCAGGATGGAGGGCGGTGTTGGGTCTCATCCTGCAGCGGTTCGAACGCCAGTCGAAGGTCGGGTTTGCGCGACTCCATCGTGGGGAAGCATTATTGGTTTGTCACGGGACGTGACTGGCATACACTATGGCAGAGGAAGCTTGAGTGTAATGCGTGTTCTTCAACTCTGAGGTTTTTGATTTAGATGGTGCGTAGGCTCTCCGCTAAAGTACGGAGTACTGAGAGCCACTCAAATGCAGGGCGCACTAATAGGGAGGGGCATTTATATAATATAGGAACATCGCTAAAGTCGCACCTCCTAAGCATAATATGCAGGAGTGGGGTTCGCTAGTCGTACCTAGCAGGCAGTGAACGGTGACTCTGTTGCACCACTCCCCACAAAAGACAGCGCGCACCGCGCGCGAAAG
>JAASFT010000760.1:0-13579 GCA_023333885.1 Globisporangium parvum
GGTCCACAGTACAAATTAGTCAAAATGGACACTGTTTTGGACGCGTCTTGTCGACGCGAGTCGAATGCAATTGTTTTTGTTGAAATGCAACCATCACAGCTTTAGAAATTTCGAAAAGTGTGCTGTTCTCGTTTTTTTGGCGTGAAGTGTAGTCTGTCTAAATTTCCTCACCTGTAAGACCAGATTTTGCTTTCGCTCATGAAGCACAACTCATCTCGCCGAAGATTTTTTGCAGTGGCTACAACGAAGACGACCTACGTTTCGTACAATACCGAACTGCAAGCTAGTTTGGTTTGTAACGAATACCTTAATCAAATATCGTGTTGGTGAGTGAATCAAACATTCGCCGAGACTATTAGTAACGTCTTACACACTAGCAGTCGTCGTGTATATCAACCACCACAAACTTCAAGGCAGAAATACGATCTTATCCATTCATTCTTCATACTTGCTGCGCTCGCACATTGGGGTTGATGTGGATGCGAGTGATTTCGGCGCTCGTCGTTGCGGCTTGAACGTAACATAAATGTTCGTTTAATGTACTTGATGGTGTTGTCGATGCGCACGAGTGCTGTCTGAATGACCCCACCGTCGCCGAACACGTTTTAACTCTCGACGTTTGACGGTCACGCCGCTCTTTGATACGTCCGCCAACCTTGTCAGCAAGTATGGTGCATCAATCGCAATGTCATGTCGTGAGTGGTGTATGTCGTTGTTCGTCTGTAGTTAAATGTTCGCACGAGCGCTCAAAATATGCATATTTTCACTACTCACATTGGCTTGCATGGTGCGCCTGCACAGGTCGAGCTTGACGCGATCCGCGCGTCCGCTTGCACTCGGTGCACGAGGCTGCACGGGTAATCGTCAAGCTGCTGCTCGTGACGGTGTGCGTGCAGCCTAGGCATGGCCGTCAGCAAGAACGCGACGGACCTCGCGATGAGCTCGTGTGTCCAGCAAAGGACATCAAACACGAGCGATTGATCGGCGGCGCAAAGCAAGATCAAGATCTATATCAACGTGTTTGCGTCTGGATAAGCCCACTGGTTGATCAGGCCAAGGGAGCCGCCACGGAAGCACTCTGATGGAAGATTGCCCTTGTACGTGGCGACCACATCCGCAAATATCGCATCAACCAAGGCTCGGGCTGGCCACGCATGATGCGGGAAGCGAGCGTCGTCGCTCACTAGTAGAGCGCGAAGTCGCAAAATTGGAGTGTTTAGAACGCTTATGCCTGTCCACATTATCATTGCAATGTTCTAGGGTTGTGCTCAGTTTTGGGTTTTCGGCGTGCGCTTTGGATGTCATTTTCGCGACTCACACAGCGGAACGGATTTCAATTATAAATATTAAAGATCATCGGGGCCTTTGTGAGGAGTCTATGTTAGCTCAAAATTTGAGCTGACATAGATTCCCCACCATAAGCAAATCAAAATAACACTACTTTTTATGTAGTTTTTTTGTGGTCCAGCAAAGTTTGTATCTCGATGCGGACTACTATCGATAGATATATTTTGTGGACTTTAATGACAAGCAGTGGCCATGACTAGCTAATGGAGTATATATAATCAATTTAGTTTGTACATTTGTAGAACATCTGGGTCTTGCAAATTTAATGTTGATGTCGTATTGATTTCTGATTACTCGATGGATTTTTTCATAGAGTAATCATGCTAAGCCTTCAATACGTCACTTGGTCACACTTCGTAATTTCGTAATTGACGAAGTGTGACCAAGCGCTTCGTCGATCGAGCGCTCTCGATTGCTTGCGCTCCATGTCGTCGCCGTCTGCTAGCCCGCTCGCGCAGCTCGTGGCAGCAGCAGCTCGTATCTCTCCTGCTCCTGCTAGCGCGGACGCTCAGACTGCTCAGACTCTGAACACCTCGCACGAGATCGACGCCTCACGACACCAACAGGTCGTCTTGTTCGAAGGCTCCTCCGACCCCGTGCTCCAACAGCGCGGTGACAGCGCAGTACTGACGCCGCGAGCCGCCCTTGCCAAGCGCAAAGCGCAGTCTCAACCAACGGTGCGCTATCTGTTTGCGTACTAGTATGTCGCTTCGGTCTGGTTCCTGAGGCGAGAAGCTCTTCCACCACTCACACAAGCAGCACGTTCCCACTGATCGGACCCTCAACTCCGTAGCACCAAGTGCGGCTCCTGCGCGAAGAGGCTCAGCGACTCGAGAGCACACTGAAGCGTCTGTGCTGCAAGTGGCACACGGCCACCCCAGATCCACGAGCACGACTTGCAGCATGCGAAGCTGCGAAGCAGCGAGCGATCACGAAGCGCGTCAAGCAGCAGCAAGTCGAGCTCCAGACACTGTTGCTGCAGCAACAGCTCCACTACGCATTCGTGCAGCACACTCTGGCCCAGTCGCCGCTTTGGCGACTCGCCCAGACAAGTGACGACATGTTTGCCCGTATGCATCATCGTATGCACTTGCGGTCGCAACTGATCGATCGCGTTGAAGAGCTCACGACGCACTTTGACCTCGCGCTCCAGCGCGCACCAGTGCTCGCAGACGCGTTGACTGCGCAGATCGCAGCGACACAGACTCTGACATCGGTTGTGCCGTTCGCACGCACAAATGTGTGCGGCCACGAGCGCCACACACTCGTCTCGAGCGTGTTCATGTGCAAGCTCCCGATCCGTGCAACAGCGACGGATGGAGGCGGTGTCTCTGCGCTACACCGCGTGTTCGACGCAGCAGTGCAAGCGACGACGCACCTGATGGACAGCAGCGTACTGAGCCAGCGTCTGGGCATTCGTGTCGAGACTGAGTTGGTTCATGAACTGAGTCCGCGACGGAGCTACTCGCGCGTGACGCGTCAAGACGGTGCCATGCGCGGTGCAACAACGACCGTCGCGCTTGCTGCGGAGCTCGTGCGCGACGACGTCGCTGTGATTGCCTGCGACTTTGTCGACGACGACGACTTGCTCGAGCGTATCGGCGCTGGCACTGACAGCAGGCTCCAGATCGACCTCTGTAGCATGTGCGTGAGGTTCTTGGTGCTTGCGTCTCGGTAGGGCAGTAAGGACGCGCTGACATTCTCGCTCTCACTCTCTCTTTGGCTTGGCGAACTGTATGCAGACTCGTGCTAACGCAGCACTGTCCAGCGAGCGACGCCTCGAACACTGACAGCGTGCTCTTGCGACGGCTCCTCGTGCTTCGCTACAACGTCCTCGCAAGCTCCGTGCTGCTCGTCGACGAGCTCAAGCGTATGATGCCATTCGTCAACGGCGACTTGACCATGGCGCTGTTGTGCGAAGCGCTCCAGCTCGATGCAAACGTAGACGCAGAAGCTTCAAGCGCGGATGCCACAGGTGCAAGCCAGGAACCGCAGTCTGCGCGAGTTCGTTAGCGGACTCGCTGCCCGGCTCGAGGTGGCTGAGCATCGAGTCGTCTTGAGGCAGTCTAGGTGTTGTTCGGTTGAATGCACGCCCGCACCAGCTGGCTGCAAGTGGTGTTGCTGTCGCTGTCGCAGCCTCGCCATGTGCTTGCCGTCTCGGCTCGACGACAGCGACAACGTCAGGCAGGTCCCACGGCTCGCTTGTGGCACAGAGCGCGAGCTGCAATCACATGTGGTCCCGCTCGACTGGCTGACTCGTTTGGTGCTGGAGGCTCGTCAGTGAAATGCCTCGAGCATGCTGCTCATGGAGGTGAGCGGCAAGGTCACTGACGAGTCTCCGAGCGTGAGAGCATACGCTGTTCGTGACTGCCACGGTGATTCAAGCCCGCGAGCCGACTGCGCTGGCGCTCCTTGCTTCCCGAACCATCTAGCCAGCGCGCTCTCGTGGCGCTGAGAACTCGAGTCGAGTCGAGAGAGCCCGGTCGCTCATCGAGTCGAGTGAGGCGCGAGCGTGCGCATCGGTCTCAATCGCTTTGCTTACAACTGGCAAAGGCGCGCGGCGCGTGTGTGAGGATGACCTTAGTCTTTGCCTTGTGCCTGTCGTTCGTCCTCTACCCTTCTGTGCGTGCATCGCATGGTCGACCGCCGCAACCACTGCTCGCCGCAGTTCACGCCCCTGCCGCTCGTCAACAACCTGCGCACTGACGCTCTCTCGCTCTCGGTCGCTCTCGCTTTGAGCAGCGCGCGCGACAATCGCGAGTCGCTGGCAGCTGACTCGCTTGGTTGTTCACGGAGGCTCGCGAGCGAGCCCTGAGTAAGCCGCCGCAACGTCCTCAACGAACCACATGGCGAGGCGCAACCGCGCGGCGCTGCGAGCCACACAAACCCGATCGGACAGCCGCGCCGGCTTCGTGCCACCTGGTCAGAACCATCGGCCATCAACACACACACAAACACACAAGCACGAACAAACATCCTGAGGAGCAGCACACTTCATAGAGCGCGCTCGAGCGAGCACGCATCCGTTGCTTTTGACGGCGCAGATGTGTGTGTGCGAGTGTGCACATGTGCTCCAAAACAGCGGGCGACGACCCAGAGTCCTCCTGGACGAATGGATCCAGAGCGCGCGGGTTGCCGGGTTGGGCACTCGCTCGTCGCTCGCGCGGTGAGAGCCTCAGCGTGTCAACGCTCCGATACTCACGCGCAATCGTGTCAATCCAGACTTGCTCACTCGTCTGTCCGTCCCCATTTGATTGCTTCGCAGAACAGCAGCAGCTTGTCCCAGTCGTCGTCGTCGTCGTCGCTCGAACCTTCTTCGCTCGCTCGCTTCCATTGCTCAATCCGCGACGCAAGACGCAAGACGCACACACACACACATAGAGAGAGCATGTCGCCGAGTGTCCTCGCTGCGATCCCCACTTCCATTGCCACACGATTCGATCCACAGACGTTCATGGCAGGCGCTGCGAAGCGCAGCTTTGACGCCATCGCGTACCACCACCACGACAACAGCACCGCGGACAAGACCAGCAGCAGCAGACGCAGCAGTCGACCGGCGTTTGGCGACGATGACGACGTCTTTGCCACAAGCCACGCTGCAAGCGCGGTGATGCAGCAGCGACCACTCAAGCGCAAAGCTGTCTCCTCCGCCACGGTACGCTCTGCACCGCGTCGGCTTCTCTCTCCCTCTCGCTCTCTTGTCACTGCCTTACCACACGCACTCGTGCATGGACGAATGACTCACGCACCTTGCCTTTCCAATGCGTGCTCACAGACTGAGCTCCGACAGCTCCGCGAAGAGAAGGCGCTGCTCCAGTACGAGCTCGACTCGCTCCAGCTCAAGTGGCGCCGCCTCGGAGTCGACAGCGACCTCCTCGCCTGTGCCTGCGACGCTGCACTCGCGAAGCGCGATGCCCTGCGCTCGGACGCGATCAACAAGCAGCTCAAAGCGCAGCTCTTGACCCAGCAGCTCTTCTTCGCGAGCGTGCACCAGATGATGTTCTACGAATCGCCGCTCGTGCAGCTCTTGCGCGCCAAGGACGCGTTCGACGGCATCCACGTCCCGCTCCATCTCACAACCTCTTCACGGACTGAGCAGCTCGAGCGGCACTGCGTGAGCGCGCTCCAGCTCGCACCTGCGATCATGAACCGCTTTGCCCGTCCACATGCTGACAAAGCGTCGACGGCTGTGCCGTTTGCGCACTTGAGCGTCATGGGCGACGCTGCGCACACGTACGTCGCAAGCGTGTTTGTCTGCAAGCTCCGGAACTTGTCGGTCGAGCGCGTGTACAAAGCGGCGCTCGCATACTACGACGCACTCCCAACCGAGTTCAAGCAGTGCTTGGGCGTCGACCTGAGCGTCAGTGACGACGCTGACGAGCTTGAGAGTGAGGCAAGTGATCCACGCACACGGCGCTCGTGCACGCAGACTCGGTACGCGAACGCAGCGTCCGGCGTGCGGGCGACGCAGCGCACAGTGCTAGCAGCAGCGCTGAAGAACGGCGTCGGTGTCGTGACGAGCGACTTTGTCGATGAGGACGACAAAAGTAGTGGAGAGTCCGCAGCTGATGCAGTCCTGACAACGTGCTCGAGCCTCGTGATCTCAACTGCGCACGACGCACACACGGGCGAGCGCGTCGTGCTGCTCCAGCGTGTGGCAGTGAACCGGTATGCGCTGCCAGCAACGTCGCGCCGCCTGCACGACGATGTCGCGGCGTCGCTCCCGCACTTGAATGGCGACTTGCTCATGGCAGTCATATGCCGTGAACTCCAGGCGTCGTCGTCCGACGCTCCTAGCTCTCCAGAAGCAGCAACACCACCGAACTAGTGACCATCCTATCAGCACCATATCTAAGGCAAAGTGCCATTGTCATTGCGCTCGTCGCGTGCGTGCCGTAGTCGGTGTTGTTCGATCAGCGCTCGTTGGCATGGGCTTGACGAGAGAGGGCTCGAGTCGTTGTGCCAGCCACCACGTCGCTCTCACATTGAGGAGACCTCTCAAGACCAGCAGGACGCAGTGGAGCTGGGACTCTCAACCACGTATGATCACATGAACGACATCGTTAAGTTATGCTCTGTGCCTCTTCTCTCTCTCTCTACGTTGCCTGCTGCGACTCGATCTGCTGGCAAATGACTTTGAGGAGCAAGTCGCCGTTGAGCCACTGCTGCGTGGTCTTGAGGTCGTGGTGCACAAGGCGCGAGTTCGGCGGGAGGTTGTACCGCGCCGCTGTCACGCGCTGGAGCAGCACTTGCGGCGCACCTGACTGTGGGTCCGTTGTTGGCGTGAGCACGAGTGCAAGACACGTGTCGCGCATCGTCGTGCCGTCGCCTGGTGCGCGCGGAGGGAACGCCGCGTCGTCGTCGACAAAGTCGGTCACAAACACCGCCGAGTCGGTTCGCACTTGCGTCGCGAGCGTCGAGTTGAGGACCGAGACGAGCTCCGGACCGTTCTGGTACCGGATCTGAGCATAGTGACTCGAGTCCGAGAGCTCGTCGATGAACCGGAACTCGGCCGTTAGCCCGACGTGGTCCTGCATCTCGCGCTGGAGCGTTGTGAAGTAGACCGCAGCAGCGTCAGCGACAGCTCGGAGCGACGCGTGCGGGATCCGGCACGCGAGGATGTTCGACGCAAACGTGAACTCGCCGTCGCACATGACACTCGCGTGTGCAAATGGTGACTCGACGGTCGCTTTCGCGACGTGCGGCTGCACGAAGCGCTGGACGATCGACGGCGCCATGCGCACGCCCAAGGTGCAGTGCGCTTGGAGCTGCTCGCGCCGCTGCTGCGTACTCAAGCCGGCTTCGAGCTGCGTGTACGAGTGGAGCGCGTCAAAGACGTCTTTGCTGCGCGAGTCGGCAAAGAACGGCGACTGGAGCACGAGGTTCTGGAGCGACGCGAGGTAGAGCTGCTGCTGCAGGAGCTGGTCCTTGAGCTGCCGGTTGAGCTCCTCGGCTTGCGATGTGATCCACTTGGACTTGGCCGCTTCACATGCGCGCAAGAGTACGCGGTTGTCTGGGAGCGCCGAGCGCCAGTGCGACCGGAGCGCTTGGATCTGGTACTCCATGTGGGCGGCATCCTGGCGGAGACCACGGAGCTCGTGCTGTAGCATCGAGTCAGAGCGAAGACGGAGCGGTCAGTCCACTGGCAGCCAGGACGCGAGCCCATACAACGAGACGAGTGGACGCACCGTGGCGTTTGGAGCCGGCTTGCGCTGCGCCTTGTACGCGCCAGAGATGAACACGTCATCGTCGGTCTCGACTGCGCGTCGCTTGCGCGCTTTTGCGATGGTATTGGCGGCGGCTGGACTATCGTCTTCGCGCTTGACGTCGCTGCCGTCGAGGGCACTGACGCTGGACGACGCCAGTGCGAGCTGCATCATCGACGGATACACTGAGGCGATTGCGTGGCGGTCGTGCTCTGTGGGCAGCGGTCGCTTCATGCTGCTGGGACCAACTGCGGTAGTCGTCGCGGGCGACTCTGCAGGCGACGAGTCAGTAGACGACGGCTGCGGCGAGCGCACCATGCGCGTGAGTGCTGGGAGCTGCGGCAGTCGCGGCGGTGGAAGCGACGACGATGCGAGTGACGGCAGGGACGGCGCGTGGTACCCGCGGCCGTGCTCGTGCGGGTACTGGAAGTGGGGCGACGGCTGCTGCTGCTCGTTGCCGCTCATGTGTAACATGGACCTGTTGTCGTTGTAGTATGTGGTGATGGCAATGTGGCGTGATTAGTTGGTGTGCACGAGCGCGCGGATCGTCATCCGTGTGATCGACAGAAGCGATGGAGCTGTACCTGAGTCGATCGATCGAGTGGTGCGTGAGCTGTGTTTGACTGGTCGTAAGTCTCGATGTGGCCGACCGAGCGCGTGCGTGCGTGGTGAATCGCAGAGTGAGGGAGCGAGGAAGAGATGCCGCCGCGTGGTGGTTGAGAGCTGCTCTGTAAGCGCGATCCGAGTGAGTAAGTGAGACGCACAGCGCCGGCCAGTCTCTGCGCCGATTATGGCCGCGCTCGTCAACGCTCGTCGGCAAGCAGCACTCCAGATGGGAGCAGAGAGATTGCGCGGTTCGCGATGTGCGGCACAGCGCAAGCCGACGCTGCCAGCCGGTCTCGCGCACTTTCCTTCGTGTTGGAGTGGTTCGGCTCGATTCGGTTCGATTGTCTGGGCACCACTTGATGTCCTCGTCGTTAGCGTCGCGGTCGACGACGACATCGGAGGCAGGTAGTCGTGCCTCATCGCGACGAGCCACCGCTGCGTTGCTGGTGCTGTCGATGAGGCGAGGAGGGCATGTGCCATGAACAGCAGCAGCAAGGTCAAGCCAAGGCCAACAACGACAGAGTCGACAACATGAAGAAGTCGTCGTCGCCCTCGCGTGCACTGCAAGCCGATGCTTGGTGTGTTGTGTGTGTGCGAGTGTCTGGCGATTGCGCTCCAGCGCGCGGCCGGATCATAATCGGCGCACACACGCACCGATGATGCACGCGGAGCCTCAGACGGTCAAGTAATCCCTCGTTCGCGAGAGGATGATGTTTACTGTGCCGGTCGCGAACGCACGCGTGCAAGCAAAGCGCCGGCTCGAATCCCAGTCCAATGTGATCGACACGACGCATCATGCTGCGGATGAGTGGTGGAGCGAGGTCTCTTGAGTTTGAGTTCAAAGCTGGGCACACTGCAGCGCTCGATCGAGGAGCTAGCTATCTGAGGGCATGAGGCCGATACGCATCGACGCTGATCGAGGATCGGCTGGCATGCTGAGGACGACATTCGCACTTAATCGAGAGTACGTGTACCACACCAACTGAAATTGTCCGCCTATTTCGTCGTTCATTCCGTCGCCTTGGCTTTGACTGCATCACACATGGCCGCTGACCGCTTCATGCCGCCTGCTGCTGCGAGCAGGAGATCTGTCCACGCGCTGCTGTCGCTCGCACAGCAGACCCCAGCGCCGCCAGTGCTCTGGCAGCTGCCGCTCGCGCCGCAGCGAAGGCTGCTTCCACGGAGCACTGTCGTCGCGCAAGAGAGCAAGAGCGACAGCGACACCGCTGCTGACGACGACAATGCAGTCGCTAACAACAGCACTGCGAGGCAGTACGCAGTAGTAGCAGCCGACGCACAAGCAAGAGATCAGACAGCAGCAGCAGCAGTATCTGCGCCTGTAGCGTCCGCAAAGCCGAAGAAAGTGCGCAAGCGGACGTACTACATGCGCAAGGTGCGTCTGTGCCTCCTCTTGCGCTGCGCGCACGACGAACTCGCTGCTCACACCGCGACACTGCGTAGGAAGAGACGCAAGTCTTGCTCGCGGAGCTCCAGGGCCTCGAAGCGCGCGCTGCGTTCTTCCGCAAGAACAAAGAGCTCGCAGCGCACTGGAGGCGCATTCGGCTCCAGCAGCGCAACAACCGCACACTGCGCAGTGCGATCCGCTCGCAGCGCCTCGTGCTGGCCACGACGCGATCGATGATGGCGCAGTTCATGGTACGCGAGGCGTACTACTGACTGACTGGCTAACTGACTGGCTCATTGACTAACGTGGGGATGAACACATGCGGTCGCCGTAGCAAGAGCACAGTGCAGAAGCGTACGAGGCGTGCATCAAGCTCGGGATGGACGCTGCACACCGGCGCACGACGCTGCTCGCGCTCAAGCCCGAGCGTCTCAACAACGCAGTGGCGTTCTTGCAAGCACATGGGCAGCACTTGGACCTCGCCAAGACATTCGTCGACGCTCAGCGCTTTGAGAACGCGCAGGGCGACTACTGCTCCGTGCGCTTTGACGTCACGCCGTTCGAAGGCTTGCAGTCGGCGCGCCAGGTCTTTGACGCGTACATGAACTTTGCGGTCAATATAGAGATCAACGTCTCGGCGACGCTCGGCGACATTACGATCCGCGAAGACGACGACGCGTTCGCCGACTCGGACGACGGCGTCTCGCACCACCGCATGGTCTCGACGATCGCGAACAGTGTCAAGCTCGACCTCAACAGTGTCGTGTTTTCGGAATTCTATCCGCATGGACGCACTTTATCCGACAAACCATCGGATACTTTTCGTTCACGTCGAGCTAGCACACCGACTGCCAGTGAGCTCGGTGTCATAGTGTTTGACGTTGTCGAAGACGATGCGCTGTATCCGTACCGCGTGAGCGAGCGCGTGCGGCAGGACATCACGTGCTTTGCGATGGTCTCGTCGTTCCGGCGCAAGAAGGTCTGGAGCGACCCGCAGCGCGCGCCGACGAGCTTCCACAACCGCGTACTGCTCGAAGAAGACGAGCTCGTCGTTGTGCTCCAGCGCTGGTCGCTCTTGCGCGTGCATCGGTCGGACTTGTACGTCCCAGAGGAGATCGCCGCGCGCATCAAGAGCGGCATTGAGCACGTCGCGGATGCGAGTCTCACAACTATGCGGCAAGCTGTCTACGCGTCTGCGAACATCGCCGTCGCAGCTCCGCCGCAAGTCGCCGGTGCGTGACGCGCGCAGCCTTGGCCGACACTCATAGACAGATAGAGAGATAGAGAGACTGACGGACTCGAGATGGTCGTAGCGTAGAGTTCACGTGGTACATCCGTCTCGTGTGGCCCTAGCGCTAGACGATCGCTGCGTCTTTGCCACTCGCAGGCAACGACGCTGTTGACTCTTGCACTGCGCGCACGAGCGCATTGCTGATGTGCTGGATGCCTGCGCGGAGTTCGCGCATCTTGCTGTCTGGCACTGCGAGCGCACTGTTGTGCCGCAGCCGGAGCATGATCCACTTGGTGATCACCACAGTGTGGTGGTCACTACTGCTGCTGCTGCTGCTCTTGGCACTAGCGGCACACGGCACCGACCGGAGGACAATCACGCCAGTGACGTCGCGCCGCACGCACTGCCGCGCGCGGTACGGATAAAGCTCGTCGTGGTCGACAAAGTCGAGGACGATCACACCGACGTCTTTGCCGCCGTCGACGCTCCGGTCGTTCGACCACTGGCCCTTTGCGACGCCGTCGCTGAAGTCTGAGAACACGGCAAAGTTCGACTCGACGAGCACGTCGCGCACGGTCGAGTGCACGAGTCGGCGGTGGAGGATCGTCTTGTCCCAGTTGTCGTCGCCGTCGCTCGTGAGGACCGTGCCCATGGCTTCGCCGATGCTGCGCTCCATGTTCTGCGTATGGAAGTGCAGGGCGTCGTAGACGTGCCGCACGCTCTGCGCGCCTTGGAGCGGCACGTTGTGGAACGCGACGCTGCAAAAGTCGCCGTTCGCAGACACGAAGCTCGTGTCCTCCGCCAGTTCTTTCAGCGGATCCATGAACTGCATGCGCTTCTCGAGCAAGCGCTGCGCGTCGTGGAGCTTCTGGGCTTTCAGCGCCACGAGCGTCTCGCGCCGCTGGCTCCAGTCTTTCCCAAGATGAATCGGCGTGTCGATCGGGCACCGACCGCTGGTCGTGAGGAGCTCCGAGACGACCGACTGCGCGCTGAAGAACGCGAACTGCTGGTTCCGCACGCTCTCGCGCAGCATGTTGTTCGCGATCTCGGTCTGCTGGAGCTGCTTGTCTTTGCCTTGCCAGTCCACGACACCCGAGCGCTCGCGGAGGTAGTCGACTTGCGCTTGGAGCTGCCGCACCTGTGCGAGCAGCAGGTCCTTCTCTTCTTTCCGCACCAAGTACGTCGGCTTGCGGCAGCTCGCTTTCTTGCGCTTGCGGTCCGGTGACCACGCACTCGGCGATGCGCGGTCGTCGTCGCCTTCGTCGCTGGATGAACAGTGCCGCTTGTGCCCAGCGCAGTTGCTGTTGCTGCTCGCTTGGACCTGTTGGAGCAGCGATACAAGCGTCTGGGACGAAGGACTGCAGTTTGGGAGGTGTTGCTGCTGTTGCTGCTGCTGGGGAGTGCTTGGAGGCAGAGGTGAGCGCAGTCCAGCGAGTCCTGCAGCTAGTTGTGGTCCATTGCTATGCGAGTGCTGGAGCGGCAAGATGATCCGAGGCAGCAGCAGCGGCTTCTGCTTCGTGCCAATGTCGCTGCTACTGCTGCTGCGCGAGCGAGCTGCTGTAGCTGCCATTGGGAGTGTGAATGCGTGAGGAGGCTGGTGCAGATGTGCTGCTTGGGGGCTCGACAGCGTCTCGTGCTGCTGTTGGTGTGGAATGGCTGCTGCCGCGACCATGTCGAATCGAAGAGTGAACCGAAGCGCGGCATCATGCGCTGGCGATTGCGCCGCCCGAGGCGACGACGACGAGCGCGGTGGCGTCGACATGCGGTCCCTTTGCGGCTCGTGTGTCGGCGTCTTGAGAGCAAGTGCGCTGCTCGGGCTCCGTTCGCGCTGTGCCTCGTTGACATGCAAGTGGTGTCATCATCGCTTCGGGCATCATCTGTGTCACAGAAACCTCTCAAACGGCATGAGCGACTTGCGGCAAGTTGTTTTGAATCAACATGCGCGTGTCACAAGCACTGTGTTTGACAGATCCGTGTGACCATGCTATTCACGAGTTTTCGAAGCAGGCACGAAGAAATGTGAGAGGGCACATTTCGTTGTCCAGCCAATCGCACAGCTTGACGTTGATTATCAGCGAATCGCAGCGAGCGAGACAGGTGAGGGTAGGGCTCAACGTGACAGTAACCATCGAATCGAGTTTGACAACTGTTGACGCCACAATTGACGACTAGACGATACAAGGTCCTTATGTTGAGTCGCCACAATTGACATACGTTTTTCAAGCCAACGGTCATTTTGTAATTTTTTGCAATGTTCTAAACGTCCACAAAATATATCTATCGATAGCAGTCCTCATCGAGCTACAAACTCTGTCGGTCCACAAAAGCAAGTCAAAACAAAACTACAATAAGTGTAGTTGTTTTTGTGTGCTTTTGGCGGGGAGTCTATGTTAGCTCAAATTTTGAGCTAACGTAGACTCCCCACAAAGACCCCGATGATCATTTGTACATATAATTGAAATCCGTTCCGCTGTGTGAGTCGCGCCAAAATGACATCCAAAGCGCACAATATCCTAAACTGAGCACAACCCTAGAACATAGCAATGATAAAGTGGACACTTGGACAGGCAAAAGCGTTCTAAACACAACAAATTTGCCAGTGGTCAGCATTGCTTGAGAGTCTGCGGGCGCTTCCGCCCATAGTGTAACGGGGTACACAAGCTGTGGTTATGTGACAATAACCCAGCTTTGCGGAATTACAATTCACGCACTTCTTTTAAGATCGGCCTTCATTGGCGGTGGCTCTAATTGGTAGATATCCTAGAATATTTGCCAATCAGTGAA
>JAASFT010000761.1:0-13574 GCA_023333885.1 Globisporangium parvum
ATGCGGTTGGCGAGCTTGCTGGATCGGCCTTTGTCAAACGGGAACCACAGGAAGTCGAGCGGGCGGGCGGCAGAGCTGGAGAGCGGGTGCACGGACGCGAGCTGTTTGAGTGGGAGCACAAGTGCTCGAGTGGCTGAGCGCGATTGGACTCGAGGAGTACCAGTCTGGCTTTGAGTACCACCAAGTCACGGGTGAGGCGTTGCTCGAGCTCACGCTGAGCGAGTACACACAGATGGGGATCACAAAGCTCTCGGCGCGCAACTTGCTGTACACTGAGATCGAGAAGATCCGCGACAAAGCAGCAGCAGCTGAGAGCAGCAGTAGCAGTGCAGGCGACCGACGGAATCCGCCGGCCGAGATCGTCGACTCGAAGCTGCGTGACGTGCAACCAGAGGCGCACTCCCCGATTGCAAAGCGCGGGAGTGGTGGCGCTGTCCACTGGTCCCAGCTCAAGCCGCTCGCAGACACGAGCGTAGCAAATGGGAATGGCGACGTCCCAGTGAACCTCGCAGACGGCGAGTTTGACGGAGACGCCAGTCACGCGTCGTTCATGAGAGCGCTGCTCGAGTGGCGGAGCTGCGACGACAGCGCGTCGCAGGAGCACGATGGCGGCGGCGGCGCTGACAAGGACGAGCTCTGGGTGAACCCAATGACGAGCCTCCTTGGTGACAACGACGGCAGCAATGCGAACGAGAATGAGCAAGCGCATCCACCTGGTGGAGCTCTCCTCGATGGGTCGTACGACGAAGAGAAGGAGCAAGAGGCATTCCGACGAGCAGTCGAAGCTTGGCGCACGGGCTCATCAGCTACGACAGATCGCAACCGGAGCGTCGAGCAGATCGAGCAAGGGTGTCCGGCAGCGCAGCGCAAGAGCTGCTGGCAGTGCTACCAGGTCGTAAACGCAGACGCGCTCGTGCTGGACGAGCAGACGAAGAAGCCGTTTTGCAGCACGGCGTGTTGCTCATCGTACTGCCAAGAGTACGCGCGGTTCTATGGCAAGCAGTAGGCAAACACACGGCGGTTCCGCTGCAGCACTAACGAGGACAAGCTGCAGTGGAACGAGTCCCGCGGATGTTGGCTAGCTCAGCACCGTCAAGTGTCGCTGGTGTGCGCTTTGTCCTTTAGCTTCTTCCCAGCGCTCGTGCAGAGCAAGACGGACGAGATGCGCTTGACAGTCGCTCGGTCCATGACGTCAAAGTCGGTCTCTTCAGCTTCTGCACGCAGCATAAGCGTGTGAGTGGTAGGTAGCTCAGTGGCGTTAAAATCGGTAGACAGACACATGCAACAGTGCGTACCATGGTCGTCGGCTTTTGGCACAGGCTCTTGGTTGATGCCAGGGACAAAGTACGGCTCGCGCTGCTTGAGAGGGACGCGGATGTTGAACGGCGACGTGAAGTTCTCGGCCGAGAACGAAGTCGTCGCGTCTGCATCGTGGCTCGGCGACGCGCCTCGAGCAGTGCGATGCACACGACTATTGCCGTGGTCCGAGACGTCACCATCGCTGTCGTCATCGCTGTCGTCGTTGCTGTCGCGCTGACTCGCGCTGCGATCGGGCTCGAGCGCGAGCTCGCTGCTCGGGCTCTCTCGAATCAGCCGCATCATCTCTTCACATGACTCAAGGAGCGCCGACTCGAGCGAGGCCATGTCGTCGATGTTCACGGTCTCGTTCGTGACGTTCTGAAGAATCTGCTGCAATCCGATCTGTTGCAGTGCCGCACACGCCGTAAGACATTGAGCGTGTGTGCGACTTGTGACAGCAAACGAGAGAGAGATAGAGAGAGGCAATCGTAGCACACGCGCACCTTGATCGGACGCACGCTCTGGTCGACAAACATGTACTGGTCGATGACTGTCGCGAGCGAGCGCTCGACTGCTGAGATCTCGAGCTCCTTGACCTCGAGCTTTTGCGACGTTCCTCGCTTCGACAGCGGGTGGCTCTCCACCATAATACCGCGCATCTTTGCCTGCTCGCAGTCAGTCAGCCAGGCAGTCACCACGGCGCACCAAGTCCGACCAAGCTGCTGAAGCGCAAGTGAAACGATGAGTGAGCGTGCACTCAGAGGACGACGCACAATGCTCTGCCGAAGCTGTGTCACGCGCTCCATCTCGTCGTTGTGCTTTGCGTCGAGCTCTGCTTTGAGCTCGTCGTGAGAGAGACAGACGCGAATGATCTCTTCTGGGTCAGCGCCTTCTTCGTGCTGCCCAAAGCCAATGCGGAGGAACGCGTCGCGGTACTCGTCGTCAGTGTCGCTCGTGTCTGCGCTGTCGACGCCACTCGCGTCTGCTTGTGTCTGGTGCTTCCGCTGCGTCGGCGAGCCTGCAACGAGTGATCAGTGCGCGCATGAGCAAGTCGCGTGCGCACACAGCCACACAGGTTCACAAGCAACGCGCTCGCGCTTGCGTACCGTTGCGTGACGCGCGTTGGTGGTTTGAAGGAGCTCCACCGCCACTCGGAGACTTGAGGGTCGACTCGCTCACAGTCGCGTATCCGCTCGCTGACGCGTGCGACGCCTGGTTCTGCTTTGCTTCAATCGCCATCATCTGGCAGTGAGAGAGCAAGCGCGAGTGAGTACACCGCCCTCGCTCGTCGTGGCTGTGAGCAAGCGACACTGGACGACGCACCTGGCCGTTGTAGTACTTTTCAAACTTGGCCTTCTCGCGAGCCCACTTGTGACGCATCGCGACTTCGCGCAGGTACTTGCGCTCATTCGCTGCGATCTCGTCCTTTTGCTGCGCGAGGCGCGCGTGCACTTGGCTCACAGCTTCTGCTGCTGCGATGTCTTTCTTGTGGAGCTCCTGGGTCTCGTGGCTCACGTCAGCAAACTGTACCTTGAGCTCGTTGGTCTCTTGCGAGATGTCGAGTCGCTCCGTCTAACGTAGCAAGCGGTGATGTCGTCCAGTCAGTGACACGAAGCGACCAGAACCCAATGGCACGAAAACGCACCAGCAGACGCTTTCTGATGTGCTCGAGCACGAGCGTCCGGCGCTGCACTTGATGTGTCTCGCTCGCGCGCTTCTCGAGCTTTGCTTCGAGCTCGTTGATGTTCGAGTGCTTGGAGTACACGGGTCGACGCGAGATCGACGCAATCGGCTGCATTCGCCCAGGCTCTTCGACAATCGGCGCATCAATGTCTTGCCCGCTGTCACTGATACCGCCGTAGCGTCCTCGCCCTGACAGTGCAGGCGGCTCTTCAGCTTGGTTGTCGCTGTGGCTGACGCTTTGTGGTTGGTAGTGCAGTCCAAGCGCCTCGCTCTCTTTGATCAGGTCCTGCAGCACGAGCTTCGTGCGCTCGACCTCTTCGCGCTTCTTTGCGAGCGCGAATCGCAGCTTATCGCTCTCGCTCCGCTTCTGCTCGACGACTTTGCGCACTTTCGCCTCGAGATCGCGGATGAGATCTTCGCTCGACGCGCCAACTTTGCCTTTTGCAGCAGTTGCACTCGGTGCATCGACGCCGGTGCTCGCGCGCGCTAGACGCGAGGGTGAGTCGAGCAGCAGCGCTGCGGACTGCGGTCGCAACGCTCCTTGGATCGGCTTGCGCTGGGCACTCGCGCTTGCTGCTTTCGCGGTCGACGCAGTGCTCGGCCGTGACGCCATTCTCCTTGACTGCCACACGACGAAGGAGCAGCGAAACTGAAGATGTAGCCATATACTCCATATAACTCATGTTGAAGTTCTAATTAGAGATTACATTGAGTCTCCCGTCAGCTTCTCGTCACTTCATGTAGAGAGCGTATATTGCTACCGACTGGTCTGCACCTGGCAGACAATGTGCATACAAATGAGATGTTCGCAGCGAGAGATTGACGCTGCACCGCAGGCGCTTTGGGCTTCACACAGGTGATCGCGTCTACCGGCGACAGCTAGGGCCACTGGCGAAATTGCTCGCGCACCGTAGGCGCTTCGATCCGCACTGGTTAAACGGTCGCACCAGCGCGCAAGGCAAGGTTCAATGTTGTGTATAGTGTATCCCAGGTATACTGAATCTTGGGCATACTATACGTATATTTTGGCACCCGTCGGTAGCAATAACACAGCATGATCTTTCCGCTTAGCGGCACATTTGCAGAAAAAAGATCATCACACACCACTTCACGACCTTCACGTCGCAATGGATCGGAGCTCGTCGAGCAGCTCGGTCACGAGCAGCAACGGTGGGCGGCCGCCACCGCTCGCGCCCAAGATGTCGCCGACGTCTGCGAGCATGGCGGCGGCGTTCCGCGGCAGCAGCGTGCGCTCGCAGAGCTCGGTGCAGCTCCTCGGCTTCATCGAGAACTGCCTGCGCGTCGACGTGGACGAGACGACCGACGAAGGCGAGCTGCGCGTGAAAGGCTACGAGACGCTCATCAACACGTCCACGTCTGTGCTCTCGTGCATCCAGGTACGTGCGTGCTGCGGCTTTGTATGCGCTTCTATACTCGCGCAGGCGCTCATGCTTCGTGGTGTCACGCGCGTTCCAGGTGCTCCGTCGCATCATCCGCGAGTATGCGTACGGCCGCATGGGGCGCGAGCTGCAGCACCTCTCGCTCACGGTCGCGTCGTTCGAGCGCGTGCTGTACACGTTCATCAAAGAGGAGATCGTGATGGCGTCGAAGCACTACGCGCAGCAGCCGCCGATCAACTTTCGCCAGAAGTCGGCGCTCAAGGACATCATCCCGCTCATTCCGACGGACGAGCGCTACACGATCCTCTCGGGCGGCATCGGCTCGCTCTTGCGCCACGCGACCAAGTCGCTGAACGAGACGAAACAAGTGCTGGAAGAGCTCCAGTCGAGCTACGACCCGAACCGCGAGAAGCGCTGGTCGCTCAGCTCGTTCGTCGCGCTCTCCGCCGTGTTCGTCCTCTACAAGCGCTTCTCGAAGCGCACGTCGTTCCGCGACTTTCTCGAGCAAGTCGCGCCGTCGGGGCAAGCAATCAAGTGGGGCGTCGGCTTGATCGTGTTTGTCGACTACTGGCAGCGCTTCCTGTACCGCTTCTCGAACTTGCGCCGGATCAAGATCCACCACTCGCGCGTGCTCATGGCGCTGCGGCTCTTCTTGCTCTGTCAGCACGTGCTCCAGCGCGCGCGACCGATGACGAATGCGTCGGACCACCGCTTGCTCATTGACGCGCCGATGGAGTCGGACATTGACGACGACCTCAAGAACGCGACGTCGCTGCTCGTGGAGCGCGTGCCGCTCCCAGCCGAGTACTACGACCGCTCGTCCGAGCCGTTTGGGTTCACGGCGTTCAAGATCGGCACGAACGTCTTGACGGCGTCGAGCGCGTTTGCGCACTCGGTGCTTGGGCAGAACAACACAACGCTGCTCAAGGTCTTTGGTCCGGTGCTACTGATCCTCGCGATCCCGTACTACACGGTCCGGAACGCCACGGCGTCGCGGTACACGACGCGGATCTTGATCGATCACCCAAACGTCGATGTCATTCGCTTGGGCTGGCGCCTCTTTGGCGAGTCGCGTCTTGTGAAGTTGATCACGAAGCTCCAGATCCCAAAGATCCCAGTCACTGACGAGCTCTTTGTGCGCGTCGATGGCTCTGGCGCGTCGAAAGTCCGCATGAGCGACTCGGACGTCGGCGTGTTTGTGTTCAGTGCGCGGCCGCTCGAGTCCGTGAAAGCTGGGAACTGGAGCGGCGCGTGCACGCCGCTGACGTCCAAGATGATCGCCTGTGGGCTCCCAACGACGCGACCTGTGCTGCTGTACATCCACGGCGGCGGGTTCTTTGGCCGCTTCATTGCAAAGGACGTCTACAACCTGACGCACTGGGCGATTCGCCTCGGCGCAGTGATTGTCTACGTTGGTAAGCTCTGTCGCGAGTGCGTGGTGAGGGGTCGAGGTGTGGCTGGTTGAAGCACTGAAGCGCTTGTGTCTCTGCTGCGCGTGCTTAGACTACGGACTCGCACCGGAGACGCAGTATCCGGTGTCGCTGAACGAGTGCGGCGCTGTGTACAAGTGGATCTTGGACGGCGGTCTTGGCTTCCGCCCTGGCAAGATCGCGCTCTTTGGCGAAAGCGCTGGTACATGTCTCCTGCTGTACAGAGCGCGACACGAGGCGCTAGGACTGACTGGCCGGGTGTGACGTGACGTTGTGTTGCGTGCGGTAGGCGGCAACATGGCGGCTGCGCTGTGCATCAAGTGCATCCAGCAAGATGTGAAGCTCCCGAGTGGCAACGTGCTCATGTTCCCAGCGCTGAACATGCACCTGTCGCCGTCGCCGTCGCGGTTCTTGCACCAGAACGACCCAGTGCTGCCGCGCGGCGTGCTCGAACTGGCGCTGAACTCGTACTACCCGTCGCACGGGCACTCGAGCCAGTACAAGCTGAACATCCACGACCCGCTCGTGTCGCCTGGGCTCGCAGAAGACGGTTTGCTCGCAAAGTTCCCACCGACTGCGCTCGTCGTTGGCGACCTCGACCCGCTGCTGGACGACAGCGTGGACTTTTACACGCGCTTGTCGCACTTGCACGTGCCGTCGAGCCTGAAGATCTACCCAGGGCTCTCGCACGGCTTCTTGATCTACGGCGACTTGGTGGTCGAGGCGCAGCGCGCGATCGACGAGTCGTGCGACCGCGTGCAGCAGTGGTTCTTGGCGTAGAGTGCGAGGAGACTGTGACGAACGCCCTCGTGGCGCAGTTTGGGTGCCCGTACTTGCCGTTTGTATCGTGGCGCGCTCCACCGAATCGTCGTGCGTGTCTTTGCTGCCGCGAGACAAATGGACCCTCGTAGTCGGGTTAACAGAAAGCACGAGGTCGCGTGCGAATGGCCGCGATCGCAGCAGCAGCAGAGCGTCGCGTGTTGGTGCGCACTCAGCAAGACCTCCTGTATGAACAGACAGTCAGTCCGTCAGTCGCACGCGCGCACGCGACTCGTAGGACGACGCGTGCGCACTGATCCGTTGCGCTGTGTTGGGCATGCAAATCCTGGCGGCAGCGGTTGCGGATCCAGCCATGCGCGCTCCTACTACTGACGATGATGGAGATCCCACGCCCGGTATGGAGGCAATCAATCGGCAATCATCGGCGAGAGGCTGCCGTGTTGAGCGATGCATGCACACCTCGTTTCTTCCCGCTGCCGAGGCGCCTGACCGACTCTGACCTGGACACGACAGTCGAAGTGCAACGCGCCAAGCGAGAGACTTGCCACGCTAGGACGGCAGTTGATTGCGTCCTCGCTCGCACGCGCGCTCGCTGTTCAGGGCTCGATGCTTGCTTGAGGTATTGATCTCAAACCTTGCAGCGCCGAGTCCGAGCTCCGCGCATCGCGCATCGCGGTGCAGACCAGTCGATTGATTGCAGTCGCTGCCAGCAATCGGCGCGAGCGCCGCGATAGTGAGGCGAGATGGACAGTCGACGGAAGATCCATCGGAGCGCTGCGGACCAGCGCGTGCACAAGTCTGGACCGTGCAATCGCTGCGAGTGCTTGCGACCATGGAGTGCATGATGTACAGGGCGCCGCCCGCCGCTATGGCGACGACACTGGCGGCCGCCAAACCGCGAGGTCTTTACACATGAGCAATGAACGCCACGACGTTTGGTGAGGCAGACGCAGTCAGCTGCCGATCGCAACCCAGCGGATGGATGGATGGCGCGCTTGATGAGGCTGCTGGCGCTGTCTCGAGTCGGTCGCAAGTCGGCGTCGCACCGCCCGCACCCTGAGCTGGTCGCAGGCAAGACATGAGCAAGTCGGGGTCGCGGGACTTGCACCAGCTGGCGCGCACGCTGGGGACCACACGGAGAGAGTGTTTACGCACGGAAGGGTTGACCTCCTGCTGTGATGGCACACTGGCTGTCGAGTTTATCTCCTCGTGCTGCGACTCGAGTCTCTCCCTCGCTTCTCTCGCAGTCGGTTGTGTTCGCTGAGGATGGGAGCGCGTGGTCGCTCTGCTGTTCTTGTTGCGTACGTGGCGGCGGCGTTAACACAGCAGGTGGCGGGAGCGGCGGGCAGCACCGAGCCAGTCGGCGCTGTCGTCGCACCGAGTGCGTAATGATCGGTCGACCCCATTCACGATCAGGTCCACCACGATCGTCGCCAGCAGCAGCAGCACGGAAGGAATGAAGACAAGACGCAGAGAGAGAGAGAATGAAAAGGTCCATTCTGTTTTTTCGCGAGCGTGTGCAAGCAGCGAGCGCACGTGGAGGTGTGTGGAGGCGGCGGCGGTGGCTGAGGAGTGTTGGGATCTTTCCCACACGAGCTCCGAGCAAGCAGAGCGGGCCGCGCGCGTGAGTGAGCGAGTGAGTGTGCGCGAGTCTCGAGTCTCGCTGCGAGATACGGTAGTCGAGAGAAGGCGCCGCAACACTCAGACACACGCACGCACGCACGCACACCGCAACGCGGGCTGGTGGCGAGTGGCGAAGCGCAGCGACCAGCACCGAGCAGCAGCAGTTGAAGAGACCGACCCTCCAAGGTTACAGCACCTGTCAGTAGCAGCAGCAACGACTGAGAACACCGAAGCCCAAACACGCGACTCTCTAGCTTTCTCTTCCGCCACCAGCAGACGCGTGGACAAGAGCAGACGGACGGACGCGCGCGCGGTATGAGCGCGACTGGAGTCACGTGCGAGTTTGATCGCCAAGGCTGTCATCACGCGACGCTCTTCTCGTCCGAGTACAAGCGGTGAGTGCGCTGCGTTGCTCGGTCGTGCGCGATGCCGAGCTGGCGCTGCAGTGGATTGACTGTGTGCGTCATGTCCTGCTTGCCCACTTGCTCGTGCTCGTGCTCTCGCTTGTGTTCCTACAGAACGAACCGAACAAAGGGCACCAAGGTACATTCGCCGCGTGGACTGAGCGCAAAAGCAGGCAGTTGCGCAGTCGACTCAACATGTGTGTTGTGTGTGTGTGTGCTTGCGCGCATGGACCGCGTAGATCCTGCGCTGCTTTCCGCACTGCTGCCCTTCGCATGTGGGTCGGAGCTACTGCGGCACGGCGCTGTTTGTGAAAGTGGTGCGTGCGCGCAGCGACGTGCTCGTGTTTGCACACTTTGAAGAGGCGGACGTGAACGTACTGCGCGTGGGCGACACAGTCCGTGCAGATCGCATAGCCTCCTCGGTCCAGACCGAGCAGACACCGAAGGGCGAGTGGATCGAAGGCACGTTACGCTCGACGGCGGCGGCACAGAGCAACAGCACACGCATGTTTGAGATCAACCCCGGCGCGCGATGGTACTACGAATGGGGCAGCGCGGCGACGAAAGCCCAGCGCTTTACAAAGCACGTGCTGCGCGTGTATGTGCTCGAGCAGTTGCCGTCACCCAAGCAGGAGCTCCACGGGTCTACTCCTTCGGCTTTGTATGGCACGGATACGATGCTTCGCGTTGTCGCTATCGCGACATCGAGTTCGTTCATGGTCGTGTCATATCGCCGCGCAGCAGACGAGACTCGCGCCGACCGCCGTCTCTTGGCGCTGTTAGCGACCAGCGCAGGGATCTCGCCAGCTGCGCTTCAAGCGTCGTCCGTCGACGGCGACAGCGACTCTGGCGTGCTGTCGCGCGAGACCTCGTCGCTGCTGCTCCAGCGCGCTCGCTTCGCTGGCCTGATCGAGAAGCAGGAGCTGACGCAGGCGCACCCGCGCTCGCAGAGTCAGTTCCCGTCGTCGTGCGGCAGTCCCGACAACAGTCCAAGCACGCGCAACGTCGTCGATCATGCCGAGCTGATGTGGCAGGAGAAGAAACTCTGGGAGAGCGCGCATCCAGAGACGCTGATGTTGACAAAACACCTCGCGATCCTGCACTGTTTCCTCAGCAGCGCGGACGCAATGCGCTTCACGCAGTGCCTCGCGCACTGGAGCGCGATGTTTGCGCACGAGTGGAGCAGTAACGACTCGCGCACGCACGACCAAGCGAGCGACCACTCCTCCCAGCACCAGCAGCAGCAGCAGCGATACCACCCGTACGACTCCCAGACGCGCAGCGACCTCCAGCGAGGTACGGCTGTGTCAAACACCCGAATCTCGTGGTACTTCATGGCGAAGCTCGCAGCAAGCGTGGACCAAGTCGCACAAACGAGAGTCGCAGCGATGGAGGAGACGAATTCCGGCGGTCACGTCGATGAGCGAGTGTCCTCTGCAGTCCAGCTCTGCGCAGACGTGGCAGGCTGGCTCGTCTTTCATACGAACAACGTGGGTCTCTTCCAGCGGCTCCTCGCAGACTTTGCGCCAGCGCTTCTCGACAAGCACGTCCTGCGCGACGCGTTTGTAAAGTGGATCCGCCTCGTGTACGACTTGATCGACCAGTACCTCGCAGCAGCAGCAGCCGCCGCGTCACCGTCCGCGAGCGGAGGGCCGCAGCAACACGCGTCGACACAGAGTCTCGTCGAAGACGTCATCGCGATGGTATTCCAGTGCCACGAACTGCAGACGATCCGGCCGACGGTGCTGACCATATTATCAGCCACGTCAATGCACGGACTCGCGGGCTTTGTCGCGCAAGTTCGCAGCCAGTTCGTGCGCGGCTCGAGCTTCTCTTCGGAAGATGGCACTACCAGGAACGACATGGCGCTCACGCGAGTGCTGCATACGTTCGCGTCCCCACTGCACGGCACCTGGGTCTTTGACGGCACGCAGTCTGTCATCGAGCCGCTCGACTTCAGTCATGTCCATGGCATCAGTCTCATCAACGCGCTCGACTGGCTCCGCGAGTGCAGTATCGTAGAGATCAGCGTCGAGGACGACGAGCGACTCGCGCTTCGCTCGCGCTGGTCTTTGAGCAGTCCGAGCGACAGAGTCTCGGAAGGCATGGTGCTCGTCGCAGACGGCCTCGCGCGGGTGTTCTCACACTTTCCAAGCGGACTCTCGAGCATGATTGCGATCGGCGACCGGTACTACGGGGACTATCAAGCCAGCTTCACGACGCCAGACTCGCTCGTGATCGAGCTCTTTGCGTGGTCCGAAAGCAGTTCGCCGCCAACATCCGATCGCCGCGAGAACATTGTGCCGCGATGGGGTGGAGAGAGTGAAGACAAGGTGCAACCGGCGGTCATCCGGTCTCAGCTGCAACTGTCGCTCGAGCGCTTCGGACGGCCAACTGCGACCCCTAGCGCGCCGATTCTCCGCGTCGAGGTTGCTGTTCAGCTTGGGTTCTGCAGCGCGACGAGGGATTCGACAGAGGGAAGCAACTTGCACGAGAGGCTGGATGCAATACGCGGCTGGACGCCTGCGCACCAGGTCAGCGCCACGTACCGGCGAGCTCAGCAGTAGAGCGGTCTGCGCTTGCGGTAGTGGAACCAGTAAGTTATTCGATTCTGGTTCGTCCGAGTCGCCAAAGGGTCGACATGTCTGGTACAAACACTGCTCTCCAAGCCAAGCTTGAACCGGGCTTCAACCCTTCTCCAAGTTCCGACAAGGGCGTCGTCGTCGTAGCCGTCGTAGTTGCGCTCTTGGTCGTAGCCTTCATGGTTGCGTGCGAGTTGTTCAATGTCGTGCTCCTGCTCCACAATGTCTTGCTCCTGCTACACAGCAACTTGTTGCGGACAGCGTGCAGTAGAGAATCGATGCTTGATTGGGATGCCCTATTGCTATGTCCAGCTAAGCTCGGACGCACTTTAGTTGCAATTTTAGGGTCGAATCGTACTTTATATAGTACAGGCATTTCTCTCATTATGATACACCAGCTATATTCAATCACCCGCATAAAACGCTATGATCGTTTTGTGGGGGTAAGTGTATATCGGCTCTCGTTGCGCATTACGCGAGATGCCGGGTCCAAGGAAGCTTGATTTTTGTATGGTAGAATATACTAACCATTCCGACTGATTGTATTTGTGGCCCCTTGACCTATCGCTGTTTCGTCCAATCACGTTGACGTTGTCGTTGAATTTGGCCAATGACAGTGCAGATCTGAGTTGTACTTTGTTCGGACCATTCCGACCAATAAATGGTCGGAATCGTTGTTGAGATATGTGTCTGCTATTACTGAAGTCAAATGAAAGTGCAGGCACTGAAAATACCCTCACTGATCTGGATGCGGGAATCTTGATTTTGGAATGGTTGCGAACTCTTGAAAGTCGAAAGTCGCTGATATAAGGATAGACACGACACACTTGAGTTCTCTAATATCTTAACTCGTGGCCACCAGTTTTGAGATACTGATAATGAAGTAGTTGTTTATTGAGCATGTTCTGTGACAGACTTTCTGGCAATTACTGAGTTGGTCGAGGTAGGTACGAATTGTGTGTCACCACCACAGATATCAAGTTCGTGCTCTCACAACAAGAACGAGCACAAGAACAAATGAGCATGAAGGCAAGTTTGACGATCAGCAACCTCATTGGAACTGCATATGAGCCATAACAAAGCGATCGGATCATTATTGCCAAAGAATCTCACCGTCGGCGATCGAGCGATCGGCTTCTCTTCGTCATCTACTTACCTCAGCAGTGTCAAACGTCAGCTCGGGGACGAGACACACAGGACGATTTTGAAGGAGAACAAGTCGTGGTACAATCGCCTGCGCCAGGCTTACGTAGGAGCTACCTCATCAGCACGGCCAAGCAAGGCCGACTGCTGCAAGACAAGGGACCTCAAATGACCATTGTTGACCTTCGCGTGCTCTCCTCGCAGGTCTCTGATCACAACGACATCAAGTCGCTCAAGGACAGGGCTCTGCTTGCGCTTCAGTGGCGCTTGGTGGGAATAGGCTCCAACATTGGCGATGTCAGATTCGCTCAACTGCGATGGAAGGGTAACGCTTCTTGTGCGTGTGCTGCGCAAGAAGACACGACAAGAACACCGTCTTTGAGCCGCCTAGAGCGCTTCAGCGGGAGTATGATCCACTCCACGCGGTCGCTGCTCAGCGTTCGACGGATCGCCACTGTCTCTCTAACCTGCTACTCAGTCCACTTGGCTTTGACGCGCAATCCCAAGACAAGTTTGCAGCGTACATCAATCGAGTACTTGACAGGTCTTTATCTGATACCAAGTAGGGCGAGTTCACACCACACATCCAACGACATTCAGCATGGCGTGGGGGCAGCGTTTGCATCGTCGTTCGTTGATTTAAATGTGTATTAACTAGCTCATCGCGGGTGAAGGCGTGGTAGGCTTTCACACTCTGCTCGAGTACATTAGCGTGAGTGCATCAAGCAATCAAAAAATCACAAACCTTTGCGGGCGGGAGACGTCAGCTCGAAAATTCACCCCTTGACGACAGCGGGTCAACTGCTCAAGCACAGCGACGCTTTGCGGCGATCGTGTTCCGTCATTACACCGAGCAACTGCAAAGTGAGGAGTTTACCCGTGCGCTCGCGGCGTCGCTCTTGATGTATTAATCCAGTACGAAGCCTACCCTCTAGGACATGTCCTTCACAACATCATTTAAGCGGAAAATTAGAAGAGGCATGTGTGATAAGCGAACGTAGGTTACCAACAACAACAACTGAGAAGGCGAGGGGGTGGCGCCAACACGGGTCGAGCCAGTTCCTGGGCACTCTGAAATAGACACAATTGGATTTGCATGTGTGTGCGTTTGAGTGCTGGCGTCTTGCCTCGTTGCAACACTGAGCGCGCGCTGCGCCGTTCTTGTCTGGTGTGTTCGCTGTTTGCAGCGCACGAGTCACACATCGAGAAACAGGACGCACAAGCCGCAAG
>JAASFT010000762.1:0-13563 GCA_023333885.1 Globisporangium parvum
TCGCGAGTGGAGCCGCGTCGTCAGCGTGCAGTGGCGGCGGCTGCAGATCTGCACACGTCGGTGGCTGCTTGCCATGCACGCACTTGCACGTCGCGTTCGGACCCGCTTCGCAGTAGCCATGTCCAGAGCAGAACTGCGTCAGTGTGCTCTGAGCGACTGGCGCGCCGACCGAGAGCCAGCAAAAGTCGAGCGACGGCGTCTCGAGCGTCTCGTGCGCTGTGGTCGCTGTCTCCTTCGTCTTCTTGCAGATCTTGGCAGCAGAGGCGGTGCGGACGAGTGGGAACGTGACTGCGCGGATGTACTTGTCGGGGTCGGTCAGACATCCGCTGTCGCTTCCGTTCGCGGCGCAGTTGTACTGCGGCAGTGTCCCAAGCGGAACACACACCGTGCCATTCAGCGCCATGTAGAGACCGCCAACGTGTTCGTCGATCCACTTTGCACGCGCTTCGACAGTCTCAAGGAGCGACTGCAAGTTGTCGCGAAACGAGCCGCCGCCGACACGGACGTTTGCGCAGTACAGGTCGGCGCTTGTCCAGTTGGTACAGCGCGTGAGCTGGTGATCGATCGGCGCAGCGCTCGTGTTGAGGAACGCGTGGATCGAGTCGTAGCTCCAGACGCTCTGACGCAATGCGCGCCAGCGCTGGATCGCCAGTGCTGCAAACTTGTAGTGGCACGTGAGGCGCTTCCAGAGCGGGAACGGTGGGAAGAGCCACTGCGCTTGGTTCGCGCCTTTGCCGTACGCGAGGTTGAAGTCCCAGACCGGGCCAGCGTTGATCAGCTCGCCGCGGTCTTTGAAGAAGTACGTGCTGCGGCGATAGGCGTCCGTGTTCTGCGACATCTCCGAGTGCAGGAAGTAGTCGACGAACGAACCGATGTCGACATGGGTCTCGAGCTCGTCTGGCTGCGTCATGTTCGTGTACAGATGCGAGTACAAGCGCGGCAGTGGTCCCGTGCGCGGGTCGACAAAGTAGTTGCGCATGCGCTGGGTCAGCACATCCGGCGGCGGATGCATGAGCGCAGGACGCTCGCCCGAGCCAAACGCAGTCTCGGACTGGTCGCGCACAATGTTGGGCGAGTAGACGCCGTAGTCGAGCGGGTTGATCTGCCACGCCCAGCCGCCACTGAGCTCGTCGTCAGTGTGGCAGGCAGGAGTTAGTGGCGCCAGTCCAACGCGGTTCGGTCCGTACGCGATCTTCTCGAGCGCGAGGTAGATGCCTTTGTACACTGGCGTGAGGTTCGTTGGGTCAGCGCTGTCGCGGAGGAAGAGCACGACGTGGCGCGTGCGTGGCGAGTACCGCGCGGTGCTGCGATAGAGCCAATGCGCGAGGTGGTTGCGCATCAAGCTGCTGTCGATCAGCGGACCGTGCAAGACAAACTCGCGGTCTGCCGGAAAGCCGAGGAACGCACTCGCTCGGTTGAGCGACACGCCGAGCTGGTGCTTGCTAAAGTGGAGACTCGACTGTCCGCGGTAGTGCACCGAGGCTTCGTGGTGGCTCGTGCGCGCATCGTGGAAGCAGTTCGACGTGTTGCTTGCGTTGTTGTGGTCCACGACTTCGACAGCCGCTTGCACGGGTGCTTTCATGCAGTCTGGTGCGGGCAATGGCTGCTGCACGCACGAATCGCTCGGGAGCGGTGCATCGATCGGCGTCACAACAACAATCGGCAGTGCAAAGCACGCTGGGGGCAACAACGAGGACGACATGAACAAGACATGGCCAAGAGTGAGTGAAAGTGTGATCGAGCAGGTAAAGACAGAGTCGTGAGGTCGTATGTGTGGGAGTGTTGGAGTGTTGGAGTGTTGGAGGACATACGCACCGTTGCTCAGAGCATCGAGACTCGTGACGAGCGATGTACATGCTGCTGCTGCTGCTGCGAGCACGACAAGTCGGAAGACGCGGGGCGTACGAGGTCGTGCCATGGCAGTCGTCGAGTGCGTCGGATGCTACAAACGGCGGAATGACGATGCAGCAGTGGACTTGGACTTGGCCACAGTTCGTTTGCCAACTGCCGCACACGAGTCCCTTTCGCCCACGACGACGTGAAGACGTAGTAGTAGTGATAGAAGAAGACGATGCATGCATTGCACGACGATGGATGGATGGATGGATGGAGACTCACTCACTCACTCACTCACGAGACGGCAGCTGACGATACAGAACGAACGACGTAGCGATCGCCATGACGCCATCGATCGTCTACGTGCCGTACGCCAGCGGCGCGTCTTTCGCAGCGTCGCCGAGCACTGGTGGGTACAGTGCGGCCTGACGCTTTCGCTCGCGGCGCTTGCGCACGAACATCACGAGTGCGCAGACCGCAATGATGAGACCTGCAACTGCGTACAGCACGACTTGCGTCTCGAGTGGTTCGGTCTGCGCTTCTTGCACTTGCACGAACGGCGGGATCGTGATTGGGTCGTCGCTGCGCGCACATGTTGGGAGCTTCCGACCCGCTGTGCACGTGCACGTGGCGCCAGGACCAGGCGGACACGAGCCGTACCCAGAGCAGAACGGCGTCAGCGAGCCGTCGGTGATGTACACACCTGCTGACAGCCAGCACGGATCGATCGATGGCTCTTCGACAACACTGTCGACTGCGCTGCTCGCGTTCGTGCTCACAGTGCTCACACCGACGCATGGCGCGTGCTTCGCCGGCTGACGCACTCGTGGGAACGTCACGGCGTTGATGTACTTCTCTGGGTCGCTCAAGCAGCCGCCATCGTTGCCATCTGCCGCGCAGTTGTACGTTGGGATCGGACCAGCTGGCTCGCACACTGTCGAGTTGAGCTTCATGTAGAACCCTGCGACGTTCTCATCCATCCAACGCGCACGTGCGAGCACTGCGCGCTCGAGCGAGTCGACGTTCGAGAGGAACGTCCCGCCGTTCTTGTTCGTGTTGGCGCACTGGAGGTTCAGACTCGTCCAGTCGGCGCAGTGCTCGAGCTGCCGCGCGATTGGCGCAGAGCTGTTGCCGAGGAAGTCTGCGATCGCTTGGTCGCTCCAGACACTCGCACGCAGCGCGCGCCAGCGCTGCGGCACGAGCGATGCAAACTTGTAGTGGCACGTGAGGCGCTTCCAGAACGTGTGTGGCTTGTACAGCCAGTCGCGCTGGTTCGCGCCTTTGCCGTACGCGAGGTTGAAGTCCCAGACCGGGCCAGCGTTGATCGGCTCGCCGCGGTCTTTGAAGAAGTACGTGCTGCGGCGATAGGCGTCCGTGTTCTGCGACATCTCCGAGTGCAGGAAGTAGTCGACGAACGAACCGATGTCGAGGACGGCGTCCAAGTCGTCGACGTGCGTGAAGTTGTCGTACAGGAACTCGTACATGCGCGGCAGTGGTCCCGTGCGCGGGTCGACGAAGAAGTTGCGCATACTCTGTGTGAGCTTCTTTGGCGGAGGGTACATCAGCACCGGCCGCTCGCCCGAGCCAAACATCATCTGGTACTTGTCGCGCACAATGTTGGGCGAGTAGACGCCGTAGTTGAGCGGGTTGTTCTGCCACGCCCAGCCACCGCTGAGCTCGTCTGCGCCGCGGCACGTGTGGTCGAGCGGCGCGAGGCCGACGCGATTCGGTCCGTACGTGATCTTCTCGAGCGCGAGGTAGATGCCTTTGTACGCTGGCGCCAAGTCCTCGAGCCGGTCGCGAATGAACACGACAGTGTGGCGCGTGCGCGGCGAGTACCGCGTCGTGCCGCGGTAGAGCCAGTGTGCGAGGTGGTTCCGCATGAGACTCGTGTCGACCACAGGGCCGTTGAGCACGAACTTGGTGTCTTCGGGGAACCCGAGGAACGCACTCGCGTTGTGGAGCTTCACAGTCATCTGATGCTTACTGAAGTGGAGACTCGACTGCCCGCGGTAGTGCGCCGTCGACAGGTGCGTCGACGTCCGCGCGCCATTGAGGCAGTTGAGCGTGCCGTCGGTGTGGTCGATCACTTCGAGGGTTACGCGCACAGGCGTCTTCATGCAGTCGAGCGCTGGGTACCGCTGCTGATTGCACGTCTCGGTTGGCAAGCGCTCGTCGATTGGTGTCACGAGCACGACTGGGAGCTCAAAGCAGGCTAGCGATAGCACACAGGTGCACACACAGATACACAGGCTTGTTAGTATGCGGTGAAGAAGCAAATGCTGCTGCAGCGCGAGTGAAGTCGCATCACACATACGCACTCTTGTCGAATGGCGCAGACGACTCGGGTGTGACGTCGACAGCCGCTGCGCCGTTGACGGACAGCAGCAGCGCAGTCAGCACGAGTGCCAGCGCAGAGGCGACGCGACGCACGGGCATAGCAGCAGCGGTTGCAACGGATGCGATTTCGAGAAAGAGCGTTGAGCTGCTGCTGTCTGCTGTCTGCTGGACGGAGACGATGTTGCTGCTTGGTGGTCACTTGCTGAATGAGCTCATGTCGAAGCTGTCGCGCCTGCTGAAGAAGTCAACTTGCGTTGAGTATGCTGCTGTTAGTAGTGGCTGCCATGTCCAGCATACTGAAATGAAGACAAAAAATCTGTCGAGCAGACGACAAATAAATCATTTTGCGTTGTGAAACAAACCACTGGCACAGAGTATGCTCATACAAAGTGACACGATATCGCTCCACAACGACGACCACGACGAGATCTTTCCACGACCGTTCATTTAACCGGAAAACACTGTAAAGTCGAATCAGACGCTGTTTAGTACGCAACAAATCTGGTACTGCAAGAGCCACACAGAGAACTAACAGACGATGATCACAGCAGAACCTCACAACCACATGCACACTATTCTTAATGGTACAACCTCTTGTCCAAATGGTGCATTGGCAATAGTAATAAGGCACACTACATTTCTATTCTCCCATGAAGCTGTTTCACGCATTAGGCATGTCAACGTTGCATCTCACCAATTATCCCTCTCCCCACTTCTTTGAACTATTACTGATGAAGCTTGTCAGGGTGCACGTTAGTTTACATCACAACCACCAAGAGCGAACTGTAGATGAAATTTAGACATGTTCGTACGCGCGGATGTGTTCGCTAAGCTCGCTCACAACGTAATACGATGCATATACGTAGGCGCTGGTGCCAAAACGCAACGAGCGAGCACGAAGATACCCTTGAATCGATGATGCCGCCTGCTACCGATCACGAGGTGGGATCTGTGGATGTGAAGTAAGGATTGCCATGCTAGAATCCGACCAATTGACATGCAGGACATGCACTCTCATACGCGCACATGCTACAAAAACACATGTCTTTGTGCATATTGGCAGCGAGCAAGCATACAGCCCATAGACTAACTACATACCTTCACGTTCTTCGGCACATCTCTGTCGGCGCGGAGTTGCATCTTGCACACATTGCGGCCCATCGCAAGTGGGTGAAGATGGTGTGTACCACGTGTGCAAAATTATCAAGTCTTTACTCTAGCGCGCTCACTCGTCCGCAAATGACAAGGAGTGTCGTTGCAACCTCGCGACTACCAAACTAGCCGCGCTCATGCACATGAAATGTGAATCTTCCCACAGTCACTAACAAAAACCAAAGCGACAACGACTTCGCATTCAGCTCGATGAACAAAATCGACCAGAGATGAGTGTCCGTGAGCTGATGAGTTTCATGTATGTGACGCTGGACGGAGAGCGAAGATCAAGTGTTTCTGCACGTTTCCTACTGTTTCCTAGAATTCGAAGTTATGTTTCCAAGGCTTGATCTGTTTTGATTGAGTGATCAATGGCTTCGTACCCCGTGCAAAGCCGCGAATAGGACCCACTTTCCACGTCGAACGCCATCCAGCACAACTCACTCAAGATTTTCAAGCTTCAGCACAGTACTATCAGGTTAGGCAGCCAACAAAACGATCATCCATCATCCCGGTATCAATTCTTGGAACCAGTTCACGACAGACGATGTAAACTTGCGCCTCCATACCACTGTCAATGTTTTACATGAGTTTTTAACACCTCAGCTTGGTTCTACTAGTATTTGCCGTTGATGACCAGTACCAAGAGCCGGAGCGAGTATCCGAGTATTTTCTGTTTATGAACCGTTTGGCGCAAGATTCATTTCCAACACCACTGCTAAGCAGCCGCAGTTGAGGAGCACGACTTCCTATCCACACCATAGATCGAAGGCGCTGGTGTACAGGGTGAAATCTTGGGCCATGCTCGTCGTGTTTGATCGCTCGCTCTTGCGTCTCATTTTTTGTGGTGATCGAATTGACGTGTTGGAGTCAATGTGATGGTCCGATTTAGGAGTATGAAAGAGTGACCACGGTATTTGACTGGTGTGGAGGAGAATAGCGCACGTACTTGCCGACAACGAGGTACTGCGACGTATTGCCGTCGAGTTGGAAGCTACTGTATGCAACGTGCATGTGGACTCGCACGACGTGCGTGAGGCACGTGTGCCTAACCACTGGCGTGCGAGGGAACGTGTGGCGTGCGCGGTGGGCGAGACATCCATTGGGACAATTCTGCGATGGAAGGATGCGCCGCCTGCTTCCCGGTTCGTGCGAGCGGCGATCTGCCAGTGGCTGCCAGACCGGCGCGACAGATCACTCAGTCTCCAATGAACCATCCACAGATGAAGCGCAAGACAAGCAGACGCACGGTGATGGCACCTGGCGCGAAGCGACAGCGGCAGCAAGCACCCCAGACAACGACTTCTCAGCAGACGCAGACGCAAGAAGAGAGAGATGAGTACGTCCAAGCTGCCGTGTTATGTGGACCATGCTCTGCAGTCGTAACTAAACCGACTCACTGTGTTGTTCATGATGTTCAGTAAGTACGAGTATACTACCATCAAGATAAAGCTGCGCACACTGAACTGCCTGGCACAGACGTCGTGCTGGAAGAGATCCGTGCTACAGCGACGGCGGTGCAGCAAATACGCATGGAGGGAGCACACATTGCGAACCTGCACTTTCTCCAAATGCTCGAGACCGGCGGCGACGTTGCACCGCCCAACCGCTTGTTCTTCGAGCGATGCCTCGCTAGAGCGATGTATCGACATGTCGCCCGGCAGACGCGCCACGACGATCCGCACTTCACAGCGACAATTGAGCAGTATCACGGCATTCGTCGCGCGCATCCGTCGCATCAATTGGCGAGGCTATCGCGATGGGAGGACACGAAGCGAGCGATCGCGACGACGATGACGACAAACGCGAGCGTGATGCATGAGTTGCTGGATCGCCGCGTCGCCAAGCACAACCGCACTTATGATGGTCGGTGCGAGCGCTGCGCGGCTGTGCTCGAGTGCGACGGCAGCAGCTTCTTGAAGCTACTCACGATCCAGCAGCACGACGCCGATATCCATCAGCACAACGCCGATGACCAGCAAAAGGCGCGCACGTTCTCTCTCCTGCCTCTCGTATCCTCGTGGGCGCCTGGCTACTTTGACGTGCCGACCGGGGTGCTGCGAGAGCTGAACAAGCGCACTTGGAATAAGATGTCCACAAAATACCGTCTCCAAAGACTACGTCGCACGTGGCATGTTCCAGGTCAAGCACTGCCGCTCGGAAAAAATACAGCGGACATCTTCACTAAGCCATTAGGGAAGAACAAGTATCGCAAGCACCGACAAGGCCTCAACGTCGAGGACGTCACTCACAAGATCAACCGTGTCACCGTGAAGGGGGAGTAAGAGCGAACGTGTGACGGCAACCCCTTGCGTGCATGCGAGCGATGGAGCCACTGGTTTTCGCCGTCGTGTTGTGAGCGATACCGCAGAGCGACTGAGCGGGACGCTGGAGCGAGCGCGAAGACAGACATAGATCCGTTGCCAGTGGGTGGATGCACAGAGAGACAACATGTGCTGCATGCTGTATGCGTTGCAAGTGCGCGCGAGGAGGGGGTTTCTGCCTTCGGGCTATCCCCTGCCTCAATCCCAGACTTACCAAGTGGGACGCAAGAGTGTTTGACTCGTGTACATCTCGTACAAGTGCATACACCTGCTGCGGTCGACACCACCACGACCTCGTTACGTACTGACGCGTGCTAGAGGATGGACTTACGTCATGGCGACGGCGACTCATGTCGACAGCCTCGCTTCAGTTCAAACAAGATGGCTAGCTGTCAAGCATATGTGCGACGTTGTCATTGTCATGATAGATCTCGCTGTCCGCCTTCGTCATCGTGTTCGACAACGCACACTTGAATGGGTGTTTGAGTAAAACAATTTCGTTGTCGCAACACTATTGCTAAGTGGTCCGTACTCACCAATGATAGCCCTATTGGAAATGTGTTCTCAATGGTGACGGTAAGTGTCAAACGGTTACTTGGTCAGCGTCGTGATTTGGTCCTTGAAGATTCTTGAAGTGGTATGAGTGTCGTCCTTGTTCCACGCACTATCGTTATGGCTGGTGTTGAGTGCATTCAATGGTCGCTGCGGCGGCATTGAGCAGTCGTTGCTACCAACACACCCCGAGACTCCATCCTCTTGTCCTGAATATGGAAGACATGTCTGTTGGAAGAGAGGTCACACACTACAATGCACCATCTCTTGATCTCATCGAGATGATTCATAATTGTGCAGTATAGTTCAAATTGACCCCTTTAGTTTAGAATGTCAAGTCGCCCTAAGTTGAATTGGAAACGGTGTCGTTCATTTGTTTGCTCGGATATTTTGTAGTCCACACATTGTTCATGCCACACAATTTTACGCAACACAGTTAATCACGCAAATCAATCGAGTGATTTAACGAGATCAAATGATTTTACGAAATGCTAATCATGTTGATCAGCGCGCTCGCTGTCTTTGAGACCGAGTCGTTGCCAGTTGCGTCAAACTGCTTCGAGCACAGCAGCTGCAAGGCGCCGAGTAGCGCGTGCTCGTGCTCTGCGCCGTCGAGCTCAGCGCTCATGTCGACGTACCGCGCCAGGAGTCCAAGCAGCGTGAACGCATCACGCACGAGTCGGACGTGCAGTGAGTCGTGCTGCAACCGACAATTCGTGTCTCGAGTGCGCAGCGCAAAGGTCTCGTGGTGCAGGAGCTGCACAAGGTAGTAGACTGCAGAGCGGTGACTGTCGCCATCGCTCGCACTGCCGCGCGTCGCATCGAGCACGAAGCGCATGCCCATGGACGGGAACGACCAGACGATCGCGAGCAGCACGTGCACGATCTGGAGCTGGAGCTGCTGCATGTCCTGCGCACTGCTTGCATGGTTCGGAGCTGCTGCAACTGTAGTCCGCGCGCCACTCGCAGCGTCGCCATCGCGTGCGTGTGTACTGCCAGCAGCGAGCATCTGCGCGCAGCGATTGAACAGCAGCGACTTCTTCGCCGACGACTCGATGACTGGAAACATGTCTGGGACGTGCAGGAGCTGACTCAAGAGCGCGAGTGCGTGGCACTTGGTGCGCGCTGAGCTCTTTGGCGCGAGCACAATGTCTTGAATGACGTTCCCCGTGAGCAGCGGCGTGAAGTCGGGCTGCGTCGCAGGCGCTGCGATGCTCAAGTCGACCCAGAAGCTCAAGACACAGAGACCGTGCTCGACGACAACGGACTGGTTCGCGTAGTTGCGCACGACGCGGCAGAGCGCGCTGAGGAGCTTTGCGCGCTCTTGCTTGAGCTCCGATGCGTGCTCTGCTGACGCTGGCGCTTCCGCCATGAGCGTGTGCTCAGTCTGGGCAGCGAGGTACTCGTCGAGCGACGCGAACTTGAGACCTGGAAGCGATATGCGCGGGTGGTCCATGAGTCCGGAGCTTGAACTAGCTGCTGCTGCTGCTGGTGGTGGTCCTCGCGCAGTCGGTGCGGCAGAGGCTCCGAATGGACTAAGTCCACTGGTTGATAGTGCTGCAGACTCACTGCTACTACTGCTACTAGCAGCAGCAGTCGTAGAGCTCGAGACAAGCAGGAAGCGCTGGAAGCGCTCGCTGTGGTGCATCACAAAGTACAAGACGCGCAGGACGCTCGAGAGCACGTCAGCGTCCAAGTCGTCTGGCGCAGCGAGGTACTTTGTAAAGACTGGCGCGAGTGCGAGCGCAGTCGCGGCGCCATTGAGCATCGATGCCAATGTGTCGTAGAGCTCTCGTGCGCGCTCGGTGGCAAACGCTGCGTGGCTCAAGTTCGTCTCGATCGCAAAGCTCAGGAGCGACGCCTGCGCTTGCGCTTGCGCGTGCCCTGCGAGCTGCGAGAAGACGCTCTGGGAGAACCCGATCGTCTGCGTCGTCGCCGAGCCAGTCGTGTGCGGCGAGCTCGAGAGCAGCCCGGATGCAGTCGGCGTCGGTGGCTTTGCTGCTCCGGTCTCTGCGCCATCGACTGCGCTCGCATCTGCACCTGACGCAGCAGCGCTACTGGCGCCGTTGAAGAGCGTGAGCAAGTCACGAGACGACGTGGTCATCAGTGTAGCGAGCAGCTCGGCGTTCTCCTGCGCATAGCTCTCCTGCGTGTCCACGAGCGGCTCGGTCTGACTCGCCGCGACACTTGTGCTGATGCTCGCACGGCGGCTCGCTGGCGGCGTCGCGTGCTGCTGCGAGGACGCGACTGGCGACTGCTGCGACTGCGACTGCTGCAAGCGCGTCATGAGCGACTGGCTCGCTGCGATCACGTCGCTCTCGTGCTTGCGGCGCTTGTTCGCGAGCAGCCGCTTCTCGGCATCGAGGCGGTTCTGCTCCACGCGCTGGCGCTGCTGCAGCGCTTCAACTTCGCGCAACGCGCGGTTCTTCGTGCGCTCGGCGTTCTGGAGCTTGTCTTCGAGGAAGCTCACGCTCGACTCCATGGACGCGAGCGTCTTCTGCAGCTCCTCTGTGCGCTGCCGGCTCTCGCGCTCGATCTCGACCTTTGTCGCCGCCAAGTCGGCGTGCAGGTCAAAGTAGTCGTCCTTTGCTTCCTGGAGCTTCGCCTCGAGGATCTGGGCCAACCCTGTGGCTTCGCCCTTCTCGCGCTCGAGCTGCGCCAAGCGGGTCAGGAGCTGGCGGCGGAGGCCATGCGAGGTGAGCAAGAGCAGTCAGTGCTGGATGCATATGCGCATAAAGACAGGAAGCAGGCGAACAAGTGCGTACAAGCTGGCGCTCGTCTTGAGGAGGTGGTAGTAGTGCGCCATTCGGCTGCTGTAGCTGTTGTTGTTGCTGCTGTTGTTGCTGTTGCATGTACGCGAGTCGCGCTTGCGCCTGTTGATGCTGCGCCCGCTGCTGCATATACGTCAAAGGGGTCGCTTGCATCGGCTGCTGTGTGGACTGCGCGGGCATTGGCGCTTGCGCGTGCTGCGTCTGGAAGGTGCTGGCGCCATTCGCGCCATACATCTCGACGTGGCGCTTGTGGCAGTTCAATCAGTTCAATGTTGCTCAAACATTCGTTTAGCAATGTCCAATTATATACCAAATACAACTCATACTCGAATCGTTGTTGCGCAATTGTTTGCTCAAGCACATTTGAAGCGCACTCGACAACATGCGGACAGCAACGCGTGTGCTGGCGCGGCGTCCGCACACCAGCAGCGACCTCGCTGTGCGCTACGCGACGTCGCTTGCAAGCAATGGACGTCGCGTCGTAGCAAGCTCTGGGTCGGCTCCATCGCGACCGACGTACACGAACCCGTTCCTCTCGAGCAGCCACGCGCGCGTCGCAGACGATAGCGACTCGGCTGAGCCGCTCGAGCCGCTCCTCACGCTTGCGCCGTCGTACGAGCTCTTCCCAAACGACGTGCACTGCTTCTTGGGGCTCAACGGCAGCGGCAAGTCCCGCTTCTTGCGCGAACTGCAGCAGCAAGCAGCCACACAAGCTCAGCAGCAGCGTGACGCCAGCAATGATCAGTCCCGACGCCCGCGCTGCCGCATCGCGAGTCTCAGTCTCGACGCGCATCGCGAGTTCGTTGCACGCCATGGCGACAGAGTCGTCGCAGACGTCCTTGGTGGCGTCGGGTCGCCGAGCGCGCGCGACTTGATCGTGCGACTCGGGCTGTTCCCAGTCTGGGAGTCGCGTGTGCGGCACTTGTCAACAGGCGAGATGCGCAAGCTCCTGCTCGCTGAGACGCTGCTAGCAGTGCCACGCGCGAACGTCTTGATCCTCGACCAGCCGTTCGATGGGCTCGACGTCGCGGCGCGGAAGCAGCTCGAGTGGATGCTCGGGCAGCTCACGCGCGGCTTCACGCGCTTGCTCGTCGAGACTGGCGGCCGCAACGACGCGTTCGCGTACCGAACGCAAGTGCTGCTCGTCGCGAATCGCCTCGAGCAAGTCTTCCCAGAGATCCTCACGCACATGGTGCTCCTGCGCGCATCGCCGTCATCACCAAGTGTGACCAACGACACGAGTAGCAGCAGTGACCTAGCGATCGTCCCGTGCGCAAGTGGTCAAGACACGGACGCGCGCCACGCCACGCTGTTCACACAGCTCCAGGCGTTCTTCGAAGAGGAGCAGCAGAAGCGACCGGCCATGCCGCCTGACGAGATCGCCGCGCTAGTCCGAGCGCTCTTTGGCTGTCCAGCCCCAACGACCAGTAGCAGTAACAGCTCGGATGCGACCGAGCTGCTGCACGTGCCCGCTGTTGCGCTCCATCAAGTCTCGATCGCGTATGACCGCCGCGTGCTGCTCGACGCTGTCGACTTTGTTCGCGCTCGGCATGAGCACTGGGTGCTCTTGGGTCCAAACGGCTCTGGCAAGAGCTCGCTCATGCGCGTGCTCTTGCAGACGCCTGGGCACGGACTCGCGAGCGGCGACGTCTTCATTGGGACCGACAAGATCGAGCGCCATGGACAGCAACCGCAGCAGCTCGCTCACCGCGTCGGCGCAGTCTCAACGGACCAACACATCCACTTGCTGCACGAGAGCGTCAGCCATCGCGACAGTCATGACGATACCAGCGCTGCAGACGCGCCGCGCTTGTCCGCGTTTGATCTGATCGCTGCGACTGCCAAGTCGCTTGAGAAAGCGCACGTCGCCGCTCAGCTCCTGCGTCTCTCACACGACGCGATCGCATCGCGCAGTCTCGCAGAGCTCTCGCAGGGCGAGCAGAAGCTCGTGCTCATTGCCAGGACGCTCGCAGCGTGTCCCGAAGTGCTCATTCTCGATGAGATCACGCACGGACTCGACCCGTTCAACCGCGCGCATGTCCTCGACGTTGTGAACGCGATCGGCGAGCACGCGCACGCAGCGACGCACCTCATTCTCATTACGCACCACGACGACGAGATCGTCGCGTGCTTTGGCGACCGCGTGTTTGAGATCCGCGACAAGCAGCTCGTTGCGCGTGCGAGTGCACCGGCTGCGCAGTAGAGAGTCGGCAAGAGACGGTCGTAGCAGCAGCGGCAGCAGTAGACAACAACGAGAACAGAGCAAACGCGCAGCGAAGGTGTCGTGTGGAGTGCGATAGTCATCGAACAGGTCCAGGAAGCTCCGCAGCGAGCCTTCGAGCAGCACGGGCGACTGCGGGATGATCGACAGGCGCGACCGCAGCGCCTCGAGCGGCAGGGTCGCAATGTCGACGCCGTCAATGAGGATCCGCCCGCGCGCGAGCTCATTCATGCGGAAGAGCGCCATCGTGAGGCTAGACCTGCACGAGTGAGCTGCCGTCGTCGCCTTCGTGCTGCTTGTTCGGACAGCGTTGCTCTTGGTACTTGGTATCGGTAAGTCTTCGACGCCATCTCCATCGTCCTCTTCA
>JAASFT010000763.1:0-13553 GCA_023333885.1 Globisporangium parvum
AACGAGCGCTAAAGTCCAGTACGACAACGTCCTCAAGCGCTGGTCGTCGCTCTTCCTTGGCGGGTCTGTGAACCAAGCAGTGGTGCACCGGAGCAACTACCTCCTCAAGAGCCGCTACGGCGATGCGTTCGTGTACCGCGATCGCCTGGCGATCGGTGGGTTCTGGGAGAGCCTCGTGAGGACCACTGGCGTCGCGCTCCTGGGCGTGGGTCTGTACTTTCGCGGGACACGCGCAGTGCTCAAGCGCTTGGCGCCATCGCCTGGAGAAGGGCCATCGGAAGAGGCGATGGCGAGTGGCTTCTTCGTCGCCGAAGCCGTCGGGTACGCTGCGTCGAACCGCGATGTGCCAGCTGTGAAAGCCACCGTGGTGGGCTCCGGTGACCCAGGGTACTCGCTCACGAGCAAGATCGCGAGTGAGTGCGCGTTCTGCCTCGCAAAGGGCGAGCTCAACGCTGGCACGACTGGCGGCTTCTACACGCCTGCGAGCGCGTTTGGGCACCACCTCGCAAAGCGCCTCGACGCGAAGAAGCACATCACATTCAAGCTCGAGAGTCTCTAGGACGTTCGCGTGGCGAGGTAGACGTGTGTCTTCTTGAGCTTGTCGCTTCGATGAATACTGGTATGTGCCGAGAGCAGATCCACCAACTCGAGCAGTGCTACGTCCATGTAGCTCCTACAACTCCGTCGTTCGTACCTATCGCTTGAAGCCTTGAGTTCTCGTACCTCTGACTATAGCAGCGAGACTGGTCCAGTCAGCACCATGACCGCTCTGAAGCTATCCAATGCGCTGTGCGATACATCCATGAGCTGATGCTTGCCTGCTTGTTGAGTGTTGAGCAGAGTCGCATCGCGCATGGTTCAACGCGCCGGACAACCAGCTGGTCATCGCACACACGCATCCGGCAGTGATGAGTCTCCACTTGTGCACGCGACGATGATCCAGTCGGACCGTAAACACTCAAGACTGAAGGAAGCACACGGGTGCAAGAGCTGCCAGCACATTCAGACACTCGCATCGGCGATGACTGTCGGTGCCACCTGCCATCCATCATCACGCACGCAGCTGTGGACGAATCGGATTCGGCAGGGAACGCGCGCTGAGCGCCATGTCATGCGCACTCATTCCCACTTGTGCGCCGTCGACAGCAGACAGCAGCAACTCCTTCTCCACCTCTGCACGCGCGAAGATCGGCATGCGGCAGCAAGCTACGCGCCAGTGGCAGCCTGCCAACTACCTCAAGTTTGCGACCTTGCGCATGCGGCCAGCGCTGGAGCTGCTCGCACGCGTGCCAGAGCTCGCGTCGCTCAGCGATGGCAATGACGCACCAGAGATCCTCGACCTCGGTGCTGGCTCGGGCAACATGGGACCAGCGTTCCAGTGAGTAGACTGAACCAGCGCTCCTGCGTCTATGCGTGTCTAGCTCGCTTTGTATTGCGACTGATCCGTGTGCGCTCTTCCCGATGTGCTCAGACGGCGCTGGCCAAACGCTCGCGTGACGTTCGTCGACACGTCCGAGCCGATGCTCGAACAAGCCAAGCGTGACCACGCGAGTGACCCGAGCGTCGACGCCTCGCGCTTCCGCTACGTGCGCGAGAGCTTTGAGCAGTACACACCAGCAGCGCCAGTCGACCTCATCTACTCGAACGCTGCGTTCCACTGGGTCGACACAGACCGACAGGCACAGCTCCTGCCGAAGCTCCTGACGTTCCTCAAGCCCGGCGGCGTGCTCGCGTTCCAGATCCCCGACACACGCGCACAGCCGAGCCACTTGCTCATGCGCGAAGCTGCCAAGCAACTCGGCGTCTCCGACCAGGTCGCGAACGTGCGCTGGGTCACGTGCGAGCGCGAGCCGTCGTACTACTACGAACTCTTCAAGACTGCCGACGTCGGCATTGAGCTCGACATGTGGGCTGCGATCTACGCGCAGGCGATGGAAGGCGAGAACCCAGTGGCGGACTTCACGGCGTCCACAGCGCTTGGGCCGTACTTGGAGCAGCTCGGCGGCCGCGAGACGTCGGCTGTCGCTCGCGCGTTTGAGCAAACGTACCGCGACCTCATCGCACAGGCGTACCCAAAGCAGCCGAGCGACGGTCGCACGCTCTTCAACCTCAAGCGGTTCTTCGTCGTTGCTGTGAAGCCGCTCGAGGCGTAGAGAGAGAGACCAAGTGAGAGAGGTGTGGCGTGTCGTAAGAGAGAGCGAGAGCTGCAGTCCTAGCACGACGGCAGGGTTACGCCGAGGGTACTCCGCTCGTGCAGCTTTGGTTACGACTGCCACTGTCGTCGTGGACCCAACGAATGACGATGCGCGAGCTCGGGAGCGCAAAGCCTGGAGCGGCGAACGCGACGCGCACGCAGGCGCTTGCTGGGAGTGCGCACTGCACTTGTGCGACGCTGAGTGCGACGCCAGAGGCATCGCGTCGGAGGACGCTTGTGCAGGACGCGAGCCGCTCAGTCCCATGCGAGATCCGAAAGACCTCAGCGCTGTCGCTTGGTGCACTCGCACTGCCGCAGCCACTCGTGTGCTCGACGTCGACGTTGATCTGGTACACGCCGGCGCGTTGGACTTGGATCCCACTGTCGACGATCGCAAAGTGCGCGGCGCTTGGCTGCTGGCGAGCGCATGGCTCCCAGTTGAGCATCCCCGGCGACCGCACCGCACTCAGCGCTTTCGCAGTGATGTGCACGAGCGGACGCACGATTGGCGGTCGGTGCTGCTGTGTGGGGGAGCTGGCGTCACAGGCATCACGTCGTGGAGCTGGACTGGGCGGAACTGGGGTGGCGACTGGCACCGACACTGTCAGTTCTGGAGCTGGCGGCGACACAGTTGGCGGCGGTGGCAGCGACTCCTCCAGTGGCCGCGTAGCGCTGCTGCTTCGTGCAGGGACAGGAGTGGAGGCGGCGCTGTCAACTGGAGGCGCTGGCGGTGGCGCAGTGGCCTGGGACGTCTGCTCACCTGCTGGAGCCGCCTCGTTCGACGCGTCTTCATCGCTTACGTGACTCGTCTGCGCTTCGAGCCCACGAACTGCGAACGGCGCTGTCGTCGTTAGACAGTGCCGCTCTTTGAACTTGTGCATCCAGCCGTTCGAGAGCTTGAGCGCATCTGGAGCAATGCCGTGTTTTGCTCGGAGCTCCACGGCTTTGCGCGCAAGTGTGTCTGCTGTGCGTACGTGCGGCTCTGTACTGCTATGACCGTCGTCGGTACACGTAGAGGTGCTGCTCCATGGAGCTGCGAGGCAGAACGCGAGCAGTTCGTGCTCGAACGCAGGGAACTTGACGCGCCGGCGCTTCTTGCGGTGCAGACTGCCCGCGAACGCGTGCGCTGGCGCCTGCGCGATGCGGTAGAGCGTGGAGCGACTGACGCTCACGTGGAACTGCGCGCGCACCCAGTCCGCTGCGTCGGCGCTCGAGAGCTGCGGCTGCGCGGCCCAGTGCGCACGCAGGAGCAGCTTCTGCTCGTTCGTGAGGAACGCCCGAGCCATTTTGCTATGGTGCGCGTTGAAGCATACAAACGCCAAGTGCAGTTCTGTAATCACATACTTGTGAGGGATGCAACGACAAAGGTCGCTGGGCTCCGCGTCAAAAGCGCACAGCAACATGGAGCGCCGAGGCGTGGGCAAGCGCTTGACCGACGGCCAGCGCGTGGAGATCATCAAGCTCTTTGAGAGCGGCACGGCAGTGACCGAAGCCGACGTTGCGCGCCGCTACGGCGTCTCGCGCTCTGCGATCTGGCGTCTCCGGCGCGCGAGCGCGCAGATCATGGAGCGGTACCAAGAAGGCGACATTGAGTCGCGCGACGAGCGCCGGCGCGGCTCCCTCGGCAGCACCAGCGCGCAGCTCATGAAGGCCGCAGTAGCGTCACATGATAACACACTTCTACCGCCAGCCACGTCTGTCGACGCCGCGTTTTCGACTGAGGCTGTTGGTGCTGGAGCCGCATCGATCGCCATGGATGTCGAGGCACTATCTGCCATGGCGGCATCTGGCGCGACGACGCCCTCGCTCCTGGCCGCGACGATAGGCGCGATCAACGGCGCTAGCGGCAACAGTCTCACAGAGCCTCATACACCGGCGAGTAGCCTCACGCAGCCAGCGAGCAGTGCGACGGAGACGAAGCCTCCACCGCAGCAGCAGCGGTCTGTCGTTCCGCTCGAGCTGCCGCCAGTGCTACCGCTGATCTATCTATCTGCCAAGGCGATCAGCAGCATCCAGGCGCCGGGCGTCCTGAACTGGGAGCGCGTGAACGGCGCCGACGACGCGAGCCACTTCCGCATCGTGCACGACGGCGTCGCAGTCACGCACGACGGCGTGTACCAGATCAACGTCGACCTCCTGCACAGCCAGCCGCGGCAGCACGTCAAGTGCGTCTGCAAGCTCTGGCACGCGAAGCGCCTGCTCGCTCAGTGCAGCTGTCCGCTCCGGACGACGAAAGAGATCTCGCTGAGTCTCATCGAAGTGCGCGCGCGGCTCCCCGCCCAGGCGCAGCTGCGCGTCGAGTTCCTCGCAGCCGGCTTTGCGTTCCACGAGAGCCGCTTCGTGATCCGGCGCTTGCCACAGTAGTGTCGAGAGTGTCCATGTCTGTGCTAATCCGCTAAGTGAGAGCGTGTCAATCACTGTATCACTAGGGTCTACGTACGTTTGGATCCGTTCAAGCACGTATCGAGGCGACTGCAAGTGCTGAGTGAAGGAGACAAACGATCGGTCTCACAGTCGATCAAAGGCGGATGGTCGCGGCTTGGGCTCCACTTGGAGGTGTCCATGTCAGCTGAGTGAGAGCGTGTCCATCACGTTCACAAACATCTGGAGCGCTCCACATCGAGATCTGGCACGGCTCAGATCTCGACCGTACTTTAAATAGCTTCTACTGAACCACTGATTGGTGGAATCGTTCCGTGTGCACCACACAAATTGCTGAACCTATTGTTAGCGCCAGTACCGCCATCTTGGCTCGTACGTGGTGTGCTGCCGTCGCCATCACGTGCGCATTTCCTCGTTCGCGCGCTGCTGCTCCCTCGGCTCCTCCTTCCCTTCGCTCCCGCCTTCTGCTACGATGGCCGCCATCGCCACCATGTCCGCAGAGACCGAGCTCAACGCAGTGAAGAAGATCGAAGCGAACAAGTACTGCGTCAACTGCGACGCGTACAACAAGTTTGGGCATGGGAACATCTGCGAAAAGTTCAAGACGTTCGTGTGCTCGAACTGCAAGAGCGCGCACCAGAGCTTCTCGATGCGCGTCAAGGTGCGTGCGTGCGTCTGCTGGTGCTCGCTTGCTCCCTTTGTCGACGAGCAGGCGTCTCGCTCGCTCGCTCGCTCGGACTCACAGCAAGTGCCCTGACATGGATTGCCTTCGCTAGAGCGTGTCCATGTCGAACTGGAGCAAAGACGAAGTCGACGCACTGCGCGAAGAGAACGGCGGCGGCAACGCCGTTGCGAAGCGCATCTGGCTCGGCAAGTGGGACGACTCGCAGATGCGCAAGCCGACGGTCGAAGACCACGTCGACTACTTTAAGAAGTTCATCAACCGCGTGTACAACGACCGCGCGTTCTACGACGAGGACCCAGCCGCAGCGACAGCGCCGCCGCCGCGGCGCAAAGACGCCAGTAGCAGCAGCAGCGGCAGCTCCAGTCAGCGCCGCGCGTCGCCCCCGCCGCCTGCCGTCAGTGGTAAGACTAGCTCGCTCCTGCTCGCTGGGCGTCCACGCATTGGCGTCTTGGGCTCACTTCGCGTTCTCTCGCGCGCTCTGTGACACTGGTCCGCTAGCGAACTTGCTCGACTTTGCAGCTCCGTCCACACAGTCGACTGCGCCAGCGTTTGATGCGTTTGGGACGTCGTCGTCGTCGTCGGACTGGGCGAGCAGCTCCAGCACCGCAGCTCCAGCAGCTGCGTCGACGTCGCCAGGGTCCGATGGATGGAGCGCGTTTGCAAGTGCGCCAGCAAGTGCGAACGACGGCTTTAGCGACTTTGCCGCATTCAGCGCTGCGCCACCTGCACCCGCTGCTGCAGCGACACAGGCGTTCGATCCGTTTGGCGCATCAGCGTTCGCGACTCCTGCGCCTGTGCAACCCGTGTCGTTCGATCCGTTTGGCGCGAGCAGCAGCAGTGCGCTTGGCCAGACGACGCCAACAACGTCGTCGACTGGCTTTGGGCAGTTTGGTGCAGTCGCAGCAGCGCCAGTCCTGGCGTCCGGACCGCCGCCAGGCAAGAACTTGAGTGCATTCGACGAGCTCGCAGCGCCGAACCTCGCGTACGGCGGCCACTCGCACGGTCACCACCACAGTCACCACCACGGCCAGCAGCAGCAGCACTATGGGCACCACCACGGCCACCAGCCCCAGCAACACATGGGCGGCAGTGGTGGCTTCTACCAGCAGCCGCAGATGCACCAGTCAATGGCGTTCCAGCAGCCAGCAGCGCACATGATAGGGGCGAACTCGGCCGCGAACATCAGTGCGTTCATGGACCCCCACGCGAACCACGCGAGCTACAGCAACAGTGGCAACGGGTACGCTCGCCCCGCACAGTCAGGCGGTCGCGACCCGTTCGCAGGACTCGGGCTTCCGCAGCACTGAAGCAGCTCCAGGACGCAAGACGAGACCCACCCACCCACACACAGACACACACAGCTCCAGACCAGCTCGGCACCTCATGCGATGAGCTCTGTTGCCCCAAGCGCTCAAACAGCAACAGCGGCAGAGAGAGTCGCACATGCAACGCCGCCACGGCACGGAAGGACTGATATGAGAGGCAAACGACTTCATACACTATCAACGATGACCACTTGGACCTCTCTCTCTCTCTCTCTACCTACTGCGCCGTGCGCGTCTGTAGCCAAACGACTGACGGACTGACGCGCCTTCCATCGTGCGTGTCGGTCGCTTGTGCACCAGTTCACTGTCGTCGTCATCGCGCCGTTCTTACTCGACTGCGACCGCCGTCTTCACGCCATTCGTGTGCTTCGTCGGCGACGCTGGGAGCGTGTGTGCGCGCTGCGGCGGCGGCACGAGGCGCTTGATCACGGACGAGCTCGCGGCGCCAAACATCGGACGGAACTTGGCGTAGAAGAACGCGACGAACGGGATGTTCGAGAGCACACTGTAGAAGTCCCAGTGGTCCGTGTGCGACGCGACCTTGCCGTTCTTGAGCTCAATCACTGTGAACTGCCGCATCGTGACCTTCATGAAGCGCGGGATCGGCTTGAGGCGGTACGTGACCGAGCTGTCGATCGTCAAGACTGCCGAACCGGCCATGGAGCCGCGCACGAGCGTCGCTTTCGACGACCGGATGAACTTGGGCAGTGCGCGGAACTGCGCTTGGATGTTCTCCATGCCCGTGACAGTGAGCATTGGGTCCGTGAAGACGGCGTCTGGGAGGTAGTACTTGGCGATGACGTCGTCGCTCGGCGAGCTCACGTCGTAGAGCGAGAGGATGCTCTCGGCCAGTTCCTGAGCGTTCGTGCTGCGGTGCGCCATGCTGCTGCTGCTGCTCGTGTGTCTGTGTCTGTGTCTGCGCCTGGGCGTGCGTGTGGAGCTGCTCGTGTGCTGCTGGAGCTGCTCGTAGTGTTCTCGATCGCGAAACTTGGTGTTTGACGCGCATCAAGCAGTTGGGCAAACGAGCCGCCAGCTGCCACACGAGTGCCACACCAAATTCTGCATGCTTTGCGTCGACCAAGCTCAGAGATCCATCTTGGCTGTAGTATACGACCAATCGAGCATTGCTATGGAAACGAGGGGCTCTTGTCGACGAAGCACAGCCCAAGTCACATTTTGAACCGAGAGCGTCACTCTGGCGCTTCACAGCAGACAGAGCCGATACGTCAGCACGAGCACCGGACACGATGGACTCGCTCTCTCTCTCTGTCACATTGCTACAAATCACAGCCGACCGATCAGTCTCTCAGTCTGTCTACACGTGCGAGCGAGCGAGCGAGCCAGTCACTCGCTCGCGTCGTCGACAAACAGAATCGCTTGCGTCGAGTCGTGCAGCGGCAGCTTCGACTTGCCGGCGCCGCGCACGGCGACGCGCTCGTAGCTGTTTGCGCGGCCGCGAGTGCCTCTGCTGCTGCGCGATGCAGTCGCATACAGAAACGCAAGCGCAACGACCAGGAGCACGACGCTCAAGTTGAAGCCGATCGGCACGCCTTCGTCCACTTGCACAGCCAGGAGGTCGGCTTCGAGCGCAAACGACTTGCGCTGCTGCAGCGCTTCGAGGTACAGGAACGCGCCAGTGAGCCACGTCGCGAGGTCCGCATCGAGCGCATGCGACGGCGCGCTCGCAGTCGCATTCGGCACCGCAAAGCGCACGCGCGTGTCGTCCGCTTGGACGCCAAACTGCTGGAGCAAGACAATCGCGTAGCACAGGTCGAGACACGCGTGCTCGACGCCGCGCGTTGGCGTGTACGCGAGCTTTGCGTCGAGCAGCGCCACGAACGGCAGTGCGCAGACGCGGGCTGCTGCTGTGCGAAGCGCAGCGAGTGTCGGCGTTGGCAAAGCGAGCACGAGCGCAGCGTCTGGCGTCGCGGGCTGCTGCTGCGCGAGCACGGCGCTCGCGTACACGACCGCTGTGCGCAGGAGCCCTGTGCTGTAGAACGTCCCAAACGGCCGCGGCTGCGTGAGGCCACTGAGCGGACAGTAGCTCGTCGCGGGGCACTTGGCGTTGCTCGCGTCGACGACAGCTTGGAGCACGTGGAGACACGCGTTCGCATTGCCGATGCCAGTCAGCGGCCTCGTTGCATTCCGCGTGTACCCAGGCAGGTAGCACGGGTGCTGTACCGCTTTGACTGGCACATCCGCATGCGGCTGGAGCTGCTGGTACACTGCAGCACTCAGCGCCGCGGTGCCAAAGCCGCTGAACTCGCGCGTGAAGAAGTCGCTCGTGTTGAGTGGGATGTGCCGCTGCTTGGAGCGTTTGCTCCGGCGCCAGCGCTCGGAGGTGTCAAACACGAGCTCGACGGCCGAGGTGTCAAAGCCCATGAGCCCAAAGAGTTCGTCGGTCCCAGGGCTGAGCGCTGCAGGGATCCTAGCGTCCAAGTAGTTCGCACCGACGACGTGGAAGTAGCTCTGGAGCTCGGACGAGACGGTCCGGAGGTCGTCGCGCGCGAGCAGGAACGGGAACTGCGCGTCTTCGATCGTCTCTTCGTGCACGCGCGAGTAGAGCGCAGTGAGCTGCGCAGCGTCGAGCGCGCGCATCGCTGCACCAGTTGTGATGAGGTGCGTGTGGCAATGGCGCGGCTCGAGCTGCAGCGGCCGCGGCCGCGCGAGCAGGAACGCTTGGATCGCGAGGAATGACGGGCGGAGCTTCTTGTAGACGTCTTCAAGCGGGATCGCGTCCAGCGCTGGCGTGACGACTGGAAAGTCGTCGTAGATCGCGACGCTGTCGCTCTCAGCGTAGCTCTCGACGAGCACAAACCGCGTGCGCTCATCCGTTGCGAGCACAAACACACGGCACTGCGCACCGCTCGGCGCACCCGCGCCAATGTACTCGCTCTGTGCGCCGTGCGGGAGCAGCGCTGCAGCACAAGCGAGCAGCAGAACGAGCAGCAGAGGCGTCGGCACACGCAGACGCGATCGCGTCGCCGCCATGAGGGGATCGCTCGATCCGTCGCGTGTGCTGGTGTTGTGAAAATGTGGGCGATTGTATTCGACATACAAGTCGCAAGTGGTGATTCTAGATTCGAATGGATATGTCACATTGTATGCATGAATTCTACTACTGTACTTGTGTCTGTCCCTTGTGATCCCCCTACAGCATCGCCAACAGCATCAGCGACGACACTGTGAGCAGCGCTGCTGCCGTTGCCCGCTCTGTGTGCGCGAGCAGCTCTGTGATCGACCGCCACCGCAGCTGCGTGCACCATGAGCGACCTCGCGACCGGGTCGGCGTACGTCCTGCGCGCGTGCATCCTGCTGCTGCTGCTGATCGTGAGCCTCGTGCAAGTGCTCTTCTTCGCGTTCTTGCCCGAGATCGCGCTCCACCCCGAGTTCTGCAACGCGACGACGCTCGCGTCCAAGAGCGTCCTTGGCGCCACGAGCGTCGAGCTCCAGCCGCCGATGCGTCTCTTCTATCAGTCGCTCTACCTCTCGCCGCACGAGATCGCGCGGCAGCTCGCGGACGCGAAGAAGCGCGAGGAGACCGCGGCGCAGGACGCGAAGGTGCGAGCGCTCAAAGCGACACCGACGCCCAAGATCCGCGGCAAGACCGCGAAGCTGCTCGAGCAGCAGCGCGCGCTCGAAGCTGCGGCGGCCGCGGTCAAGCAGCAGCGCGAAGACGTCGCGATTGCGAAAGGCTTCTTCCTCCAAGCGCTCGGGCAAGGCCACGAGCCGCTCGCGTCAGACTCGGCGTACTGTATCAACCTCATCACGCCGTCCGACAGTCCGGGCGTGCTCTTGGACTTTGAGCTGTACTTGAACGCGCTGCCGTCGAGCCGTCCGATCTACTCGTCCAAGACGGAGCGCGTGGAGATGCCGCCGTCGGTCATTGACATCTACTTGGAGCGCCACCCGATCGACAAGAAGTACTACCCGCACTTCCACGCGCCGGCGGACAAGGCGATCTGGATGATGCAGAACGTCGAGTTCTTCGACCGCCACGAGCTCGCGCACCCGACGGTCGGCGTCATGATCGTGAAGAACCGCATTGGGCTGAAGAAAGTGCTCGAGTACCGGCAGCGCCACCAGCTGAGCTACTCGGTCCTGTACACCAAGCACACGAGCGCAGACGTGTACCAGCCCGAGATCGCGCGCGACTGGACGACGTTTCTCCACCTCGCGGGCTGGTCGCCGTTCAAGAACACGCGCGTGATCTTGCAGGCGTGGGCGATGCACCCCGAGTGGCCCAAGCTCGTGCTCCGCGTGATCAAGTCGGACATCTGCGCCTGGATCGAAGAGACGTTCGGCGCCGCCGACGCCTGGCGCCTCTCGAACGTCGACTACAAGTGCGGCTCGGAGCCGCTCGACATGAAGAACGACTTGCAGAACCGGATAGGACTGCACCTGTGTCCGAGCGAGACCGAGGGCTTTGGCCACTACATCAACGAAGCGCGGAGCGTCGGCGCGCTGATCTTGACGACGAACGTCGCGCCAATGAACGAGCTCGTGGACGACAAGAGCGGCGTCTTGGTCGGGAAGCCCCACGACTGGTGGTGGCAGACAAAGGGCGACTTGTTCATGCCGCTCGCGCACGTCGACATTGAGGACATTGAGCAAGGCGTCGAGCAGATCTTGCTCATGAGTATCGAGGAGCGCCAGCGCATGGGCCGGCGCGCGCGGTCCAAGTTCCTCGAAGACCGGACGTACTACCTCAACGCCATGACGGCGCTCGAGGAGAGTCTGTGTCAAGACGAGATCCGCATTGACAAGCTCCAGCCGTATCTGTACTAGCGCCAGTCTGTCCTGGACCGTCCGTCCGTCCGTCTACGTCCGTCGCCATGGCGTGCGCTCGCCCTAGCGCGAGCGATAGAGAGAGCCATGAAGAACGCCCATACACCACCACCACCACACGCTCACGAGTTCATTCATTCATTCATTCATTGAGAGAGAGAGAGGTAGAGACGCTAGACGACGTGGAGGCGAAGGCGAAGGCAAGAGAGAGAGAGAGACGCTGTTCGTATCGCTAGGATCTCGACTCCGTGTCTGCTGCAGACTTACGACCGCTGGCCACCGTCTCTGGCTCGGACGTATCGCGTCCTCGTGGCGCCGCGCCGCCGTCTGCTCTTCGGGCATCGAAGCGCGCGCGCAAGATCGCGCGGAAGAGATCCACCGAGGCCTTGGACAGCGCGACGGCGAGCATCGGGTTGGCAGTCTCAATGCGCACGAGGTTCGGCGCAATGACGATCGCGAGCTGGTCCACGCCCATGTGGTTCTCGTCCTGGAACGACGCGACGTGTGCGAGCAAGTCGGCGAGCCAGAGCACGATGCACTTCTCGAGCGGCCCGAGCATCGCAGTGACGGTCGCTGCGAGGGCACTCTCGCTGTCGCTACTCGTGCTCGCGAGCTGCTCCAACTGGTCGCTCCGGATCTCGTGGAAGATCGGGACCGGGAGCTCGCGGAACCAGAGCTTGATCAAGTCGGCGAGCACGCGCACGTCGTGGCGCGCGCCGGCGAACGTCCCGGAGTTGATCTCGCGCATCGCTTGGTCCCGGTCGGCTTTGTTGGGCGACTCGCGGAAGATGTGCGGCGCGAGGTACCCACGCTTGGCGACAAAGTGGTGCTGGAGCATCACGAGCACAGCCGGGATGCGGTCGTCGTAGCCCGCGACGGCGAGGCGCGGGACCTGCCGGTACGGGAGCTTAAAGTGCTGGTTCAAGAGCACGAGCGGGTCGGTCACGCCGCTGCTTGTGCTGCCGGGTGGACTAGGAATACTACTGTTACTACTGGTGTCGATGTGAGGCGTCGTACTCGTCGTTGTACAGGTCGTCGTCGAGGCACTGCCAGTGCGACTGCGCTTGGCGCGTTGGCCGAGCGACGAGATGGACGCTGAGAGCGCCGACGCAGCGCTGCTACTGACACTCGCGCTCTTGGTCTTGTCCAGCACGAGGTACTGGCCGCTCGCGACTGCGAGGTACTCGGCAAAGTTCGCCGGCACGCCTTCGAAGCGCGCTTCAGTGAAGTTGTAGTGGATGTGCACGTCGTGCTTGAGGTCGTACGGCAAGCCGATCTCGCACACTGGCGCTTGGTTCTCGTCCTGCGGCTCGAGCATTGCGTCGGGTACGGATGCCGACGACGCACACGCGTGCTGCGGCGGTGTGACTGCGGCACTGGCAGCGGCGTTGAACTTGTCGCTGGGCGGCGAGCGCCGGAGGTTGAGACACGAACTCATGTTCGCGTGCAAGCGACTCGTCCACTTGTTGCTGCTATGGCAGAGCTTGCGGCTCACGCGATGGCTAAGACGCGTTGACGGCGACGGCGCTGCTGCGAGGCTCGAGATCGCAAACGTCGGCTGTGCGAGTGAGAGGTGCGACTGTAGTGATAGCGCCGATGAAGACGGAGCGCGAGCAGTGGGAGGAGCTAGCATGGCAGCACGACCACACAGTCGTCGTCGTCGTCGTGGGTCTCTGCTGTGCGAACGCAAAGCGGCTGTCTCCGCGCAGCGAGCAAGAGTGCGAGTGCGAGCGCATGTGCAGCGTCGTACCTGATCGCGTGCGCTGCTGCTGTGTGTCGTGGAGCTGCCGCTGCTCCAGCTCGCTTCTCGTCGCAAGTTGGTCGCAGGAAGAGCGAGAGCGAGAGTTTCGGTGTATTTTTTTGGATGGCTTCTCTCGGACCAGCTCCTTTTGCTCAGCTGGTGGCGCTCTGTCGTGTCCCTCTTGGCTTGCGTCAACGCCTTGCGAGCGCACAACTTCATTTGACTATGGTCCTGCGCTGGCACAACGTTGGATAGTGATGAAAACGAACCGAGCTTATACCAGTACGCCATTCCTCTTTCCTTGCACTATTTTTTACATACAGAAGAATATATAAATGTCGAATGAAATACTTTTACAAAAGTAACCGCTTGAAACTGGCAGTCGAACCTAGGTTTCTTCACTATCCAAGTGTATGCTAGCGCATGTCCATACTGAAA